>JABUQX010102250.1:0-21269 GCA_015478945.1 Trachelipus rathkii | reverse complement strand
CTTTCTTTCTCTCTCTTTTTTCCCTTCTTCCTCCCTCTTTCCCCCTTCCACCTTCCTTTTTCTCCTCTCTCTCCCTCTTTCCTTTCTCCCCCTTTTTTCCTCCCCCTTCTTTTCCCTTCTCCCTTCTTTCCTCCCCTCCTCTTCTCCCTCCTCTTCTCTCCCTCCCTCCTCTCTTCCCTCTCTCCTCCCCTCCCCCTCCCTCTCTCCCCCCCCCCCTTCCCTCCCCTCCCCCACCTCCCTTTCCCCTTCTTCCCCTTCCCCGCCTCCTCCTCCTCTTCCTCCACTTCTTCCTCAGACAGAGTCCATCGCTGATACCTCATTGTTCACTAATAGCGATGATTCCCTGGAGGAGCGAAGCTTGTTTTGAGGATTCTATTTTAATCCTATCTCTGTAAGTGCAGTATATTCAATTGCAGAATTAAACTTCTTAATAGAGTGCCAACTGCTTGGGCATCGGGAGAAAACACTTCAATATTAGTATGGAGGGAGTTTGTTCCTCAGCTTATCTTTCCGAAGTCTTACGAATGCCCGGTCACAAAGCGGTTAAATTTTTGCTCCCTCCTCTCGTAATTCCTTTTTCACCTATCCATTCTTCGGGGGGGTCAAATTCTAATCCTTTTAGTTTTCCTGAGACGGATTCCGATTCTAGTTTATCCGAGATAGATTTAATAAATATTCCTACTAGTTCTCCTATGAATCATGGTAGTACCCTGGGGTCAACCATGCTGAAATACTTACCCCTGTTTTAGATTATCATGATATGTATTCACATGAATACCCTATTAGATTCAAATACCCCTCTGTCCTTTCTCCTGCAAGGGTAACTAATGATGATGAAGACCTTATAGTTTCCCAAGCATCACAGTTGGAAAGTCCTTAATCTGGAGGCATCTGGGTTGAGTCTAACGGATCCACCGTCCTTTTTTATGGAAAGACCTAACTATTCTCCCTCAGTCTCTTCTGAGGATCTTATGGATCTGTCGGAGAGAGTTGTTGTGGGTGATTTGCCGGACGATTGGTCAAACATTTTTGACTTAGATAGTTCTTCCAGTTCTCAAAGGACTGAATTTTATGGTTTCAGCCCTCCAAATAGTAATTCTTTCAATATATCCCCGTCGGCTGAAATGGTTTCTTCACCTGTCTCGGAGACTAGAATTCCACCTTTTCAAATAGTGGGAGAGGTGTTTGGTGATCCCACCAACGTCCATTTAGATAATAGTAATTTGACTTTGGTCCACATAGATGAGGAAATCTTGGAGGAAATGCAATTAGATGATCTTCCTCGCACTAGGAGTAGAGGATCAGTTCCAGATTTCCCCAATGTTATGTCGACTCCATTGGAGTATGTACGTCATAGAAGAAGGACCAGTCTTTTATAACCTTGTCTCGGGGTTATAAAATGACACAATTGTGTCCTGATACGAAGTAAATAAGCCTGGAGAATAAAAGTTGGCTTTGCTTCATCTGTTTAGAAAATGAAACTTCTGTCGTTCCCTTACTGACTGGAACGTAAATTTAAATTACTTGGCCAATTAAACTTATCGGTACATTGTATCTGATAAGTTACCTGAAAAAAAAAACTCTTATTCCTATCTTTCTTAATCTCTTAAGTAAACTTCCTTCTGAACTATTGTTCTATAACATCTTCATCTATCGAAGCTGTTTTGAATGTATGCTTTCTAGTGTGCCTGATCGTCAAACACTTTAACTAAGGTGACGAAAAAACCCTCCTGGTGTACATGATTCTTGTAAAATTGATCTTTGTGTGTCTGGATTCTTCGTGTATGCTTGCAGACTAAAGATTAAAATATTAACTAAATATCTCAAAAAGTCTTGTGTCATTGAATTCCCTACTTTATTTAACCAAAAATGGTTATATGCATATTGGTTAAATATGTATTCATCGAAGGCCTCCTACCTCTAAAATGATATTTATATATATACTTTGTATATATATATGTACATATATGTACATATATATATACCGGTTCCACATATATATATATATATATATATATATATATATATATATATATATATATATATACTTTGTATATATATATGTACATACATGTACATATATATATACCGGTTCCACGGTTCCAACGAACCTGTCATGTTCTTGACAGGTTGTGGGCCGGAGGAGCTTTAAAACTTATTTTACAGATTTGTCCCGGTTCCTGAAGGAGATAATAAGATGTTCTCATGACCGACGTATGCCCCGGATGAGTAGACACTCTCTCTTCAAAATAATAGGACCAAATGGATGATTTAATAAGTATAAAATGAAAATAGAAAGAATCAGGAAAAAGACTTCCTAGATTGTTTTTATTTTTGAAAGGGTATATAATAATGGAAAAAAAAATTTCATTATTATTGAGGGATGGAGTGTTTTCGATGAACAAAAATGATTAACTTTCCAAGCCCCTATTTTCTGATTGTATACCTTTATTTTAAAGATACAAATTTTAAATTTTATATAATTAAATTTGTCTTTTTTTATATAACTAGTCAGCTTCTCAATAATTAATTTGTACTTCTGATTTCACAAATCAATATGTACAGTTGAGAAATAGGAAGGTGAAAATGACTTAGTTTACTCTACGTCATTTTTTCGCTTCAAGACAGTTATTATATAGTAAAAATTAATAATCTTAGACTAGGTAATATGCTCAATGTTTTTTTTTAAAATTGGAAAATCCACCATGACTCGATAATTGCCGGATATTTGATGTTTTTCAGGATTGACTCTACATAGTTCAAGACATCTAGAAACATCTGTCGGTATCCCAGAGTATCAGGAACAGACGATCCAGTATTCTGCATGCCATTGTTAATGGCCGAGAGATCTTCTGATAGACAATAAAAACTGTTCTGTGTCAGGCCGCACCATATCGTGTTGCGTACCTGTGTTCAATCACCTATAACGTCGATCTTGGAAAAAAATTACTGAGGCTACTGAAAGGTGAATGCCCAATCCCAAGTTACTACTACAGTCCCCTTGGGCAAGATATGTATGTGTCCAACAAAGAACACATTAGTCAGGATTGGGACACCAGTAGGCCAAACACGTTATTGAAGATCCTGTGTTATCATACGAAAAGATGAGGGACCTATACATCTACAGTTGAATTGTTAAAATCCAAATCTCTTATAGAAGCAAATACTAATGGCCGGATAATAATATCGTCAGAGAGGCCGACTTAATCGATGGTGGTTATAACAGCATTGTTAAGGGGAAGTACCTACTGTCACCCCTAGGCACTAAGAATTGGGCAAATGCCTGGGCATTTATCTGGGCAATTTGTCCACTTTGGCATTTTAGAGGGCATTTATACATTTTTATTAATTATATATATATATATATATATATATATATTATATATATATATATATATATATATATATATTATAAGCTATATATATATATATATATATATATATATATATATGTTAATAGAATTTAACCAAGAGAGAAAAGAGCCCCACCTGATAACACAGGAACTCTTCTTCTTCCCAAGAAGTCTCCAGCACTGTCACCTGATGTTGGCGAGCTTAACTTCTGGAGGTCTTCTTTTACTTCATCTATAGCAGCGCAGTGGTGTATTCCTTTCCTTCTTGCAATTTCTTCTCTTATTTAATATTACTTCTTTCCCTAACCTTCTTTTTGTTTCCTTAGAATGATGATGCCTGTTAATAATAATATATATCGGATCAAACTGAAAACACAGTGGGGATATATCCACTTTTATTGATAATGGTACTCACCAATCTTCTCTGACCCTTTTTAAAACATTACCAAAATCCACCTGCTATCTTTAAAAAACAAAATCTTTAACACATGGAGTAATAAAATATATGTGAAACTTTAATTTATTGGAAAAATAGAGTATAGATATATATGAATGGTATCAAGTAGTTATTTATTTGTCAATATATGTATATATTATATACATATATTTTTAGTAAATTTTATTTATTTATTTTTATAAGCGATTCAATCCAAATTACAAGATATCGCTAACTATCCAAAAAAAAAAAAAGTATTTACATATTTTTCATATTCGACCCGAAATGGATATAAATATATATATGCGCATATATGCTCATATATATATATAGAATGAAACAAAAATAATAATGATTATATAATAATATAGATAAAATATGATAAAATAAGATAATAATAAGATAAAGAATACGAGAATACGGTAAAGTCTCGAAAAATTTGCGGACGCTTTTCCCTCCACTACAACGAACAATGATTATATATATCAATTTGACGTATTTTTCAATGTCGCCAATAATAATCCACGATGGTGGTCGATTTGCGGAAGACCGATTAGTCTAATACAATAAAGCCCCAAAGTATAAATAAAAAAATGCGAAAAAAAACTGTAAACTAATTTTATACCTTCGGGGAAGACATTATTTGAGACAGAGAACTTGACTAATAAAAACTCCACTGGGGCTAAAAAAATAACTTTTTATCAATGACGTAGTTCTTCTAGAGTTGAGAGGTGTTCCTCTTCAGACTCCTGGTATAAAGAAGCTCTCCACGTCGGAACCTAAAGCAGAGACAGGAATTAAACTTCCTATCCCTCACTAATGCCAAAAATAAATCCCATTTTCTCTCTATCATTAGAAACCCCATGATAAATAAAAAAATAAACTATTTACCCTTTTATAAGGGTGGAACGGCTTGTCGTTCTTTCGTTGACAGTTCTCTTTAATCTGAGATATCCTTCCGGTTCTTCCAAAAATTTGTGGAATACCGTTGACCAAATTTAAATCTATATGGAGAAACTTGACAAAATCTCCAACCTTTTTAAGGTATAATCTCCTCCAGATGATTTATTTATGAATCTTCAGGTCTGTGAGAAGGAGAGAAATAAGAAGGATGATAATCCGTCTCATTCCTCCCCACCCGTCAATCCATGTATTGACGCCATAAAGCACATGTGTCACCACACCAAAACAAAACAAAAACATCACTTTTTCCTCTTTTGTAATCCCTTTCTCTTGAGGTACCATTCCTATACCTCTTTTCTTGGGCATATAATTCCATAAAAAAAATCTTTCTTTACTCTTTTCCCGCGTATGCAGAAATCCAAAACAAACCTTTCTTTAAAAAATAAAAATAAAAAAATACTTTCATGAAAAATCCTCATTACTCCCCGTCTACTGATCGCACAGCTGGCGAACCCGCTCTTTTATTTCGTCCAGTGACATTTCCTGTCCAAAAGCTAATAAATACCCCTGCATACTCTGAATATATCGTTGAAATAATCCATCCCAATCAGGCTGTGACGACAACCTTTCCACTGTGGGGACACTACTTGGGACCGTCAACCCCGCTGATGCATCTAGTACCGGCTCCTGCCTCTGATACGGAACAGACCTCTCTCTCCTCCGAACTGATCTACTACGTCTGGGTGTTATAATCGGGGTGCTATCCACCACGCTAAGATCTACGTCCCCGAAGGTTATGGGGGAGTAGTTGCAAGTTCGGCGTTCGGTCTCCACCGGGGTTTCCTCTCGCCGAACATCAAGACCGGATGGCGGATCAACTGATGCACCACGCAATGGACTCCCCAAAGACCGAGCTCCCAATACCACTGGTTGTACAGCTAACATATTATTCCCTACGTCACTCACCTCTACTAATTCTTCTACTACCTCTTCTACTTCATCCACTTCTACTTCTACCTCTACTGGAACACTGCCTACTTCTACCTCTACTGCTACCTCTTCTACTTCTTCCACTTCTTCTTCTACCTGATCACTAACTACTTCTTCTGGGGCACTAACTACCTCTCTTTCTGCTGGAGCACCCATTCTTCGTAATCTTCCCGCATTTTCTCGGGAAGCCACTGTCTCTCTAGTGGGAGCCTGGTTTCGTGGACTATCCAGGAATACTTCAGCCCCTCTCAACTTGCGGAAGTATTGCCTACAAAGGGCCCTGGATGGATGGAGCCCGTCTCGTAAGAAACCCTGATCTCCTAGTGTATAAACTTCAGAATTTAAAAATCGTCTGATATTTTCCTTCTGCTCATCACCCAAGTCAGAGGCAGCATATATGACTGGATAGGAGGCCTTGTTGTGCCACTGGATCTCAGCCTTCCTCAAAGTTCGTATTTGCAGGTGCATCCTCCTCGCCTGCATATGCAACACCCGATCAGTATATTCAGGAGCCTGGTTATAGTATTCTTGCAGTCCCTGAGGAAAACTAGCCACCCTTATGTTGTTATAATAAACGAGATCTAAAAAGGGTGGGATGGCCAGTATAATTCGCATTTTCGGATCTATCTCCGCACACCTCTCGGAGAATTGAGAGAACCGCTCTGCAAAACCTCGTACAGAAAACTGGAGGTTACCAGTGTTCACTTCATAATATCCGGTCACCCCTGATGGATTGGGTAACCGAATTCGAGGATAGGCCTCCGGGATAATAATGAAGACCAGCATATGGGTATACTGATTTTTCAAAAAATATCGATATGCCGTTGCAAATAATCAGATTCGCCCCGGATTTACGCTTAACACCACGGTGGCCCCGGTAACATCAGGGTAAAATGCTCTCCATATCCTCACCCAGAGTGGTCGATTAGCAGGATATGAAAAAAACAAAACCCAAAATTAATATTTTATACTTGAATATAAACTTTTTATTTTAAATTTATTACTTAATTTATTTAATTGCGTTTTACTTATTAACGGGTCCCCCCCCCAAAAAATTTTTTCTTGTTTATTTATTTTTACATTTCATTGATTATTTATTTTATTTTAGTGACTAATTTATAACTTACATTGTTTTTAACCGCGCCCCTCGTTTAATAATTTAATTATGCGTTTTTTTCTCGAACTACCAGCTATTTCTTTTTTCCACGTTTCTTACTTTTGTCATTCAACTTAAAATTTAATTACGTTTTTTTCTCGACCCTACTACTTTTCTATTTCCAGCTCTTTTTACCTTTGTCGTCTACTGTCAATCATTTATTTCCGCCGACGCTCTATTAAATAAGGGAACACAATTGGCAATCCTGACAAGTCCCTCGCGATCGTGTATATGGTCGATTCTTCTTTTATTATCTCTCTCACTGGATTATCTTCAACTTCAAACCCCTCAAAAGATAACTCACTCCCAGGAACTTGCTCTTCTGCTTCTGCAATCGGCAAGCCAATCACAGGCGTTGAATAAACTTGCACACGGTTTTCAAACGTTTTATCTGTGGGAAGAGAATCTCTTAACCCCACAGGGGGAGCTTGTGTTGACTCCCAGCGCCAGTACGCTTCTTCTATTAAGTCCGAGGAGTCCCACAATAAGTATTCATTAAGCTCGTTCTCTTCTTCCTTTTCCTCAATACTCTCCAATTCTTCATAAATCTCCTCCACATCCAAATAAAGTGATTTCTCCAATGATTGGTCCCCACATGCTTTTATGCTCAAATTTATCTTTTTCTGTTCTTTTACTAGTCCTTCAAATTTTTCTTTAATCCTTTTCAATTTTTCCTCATCTATGGTGAAACCCTCAAACAAAGAGTCATCATCGTCATCATCATCTTCAATATTCTCATCATCCACTTCTACTTCCCGGCATGGGCACTTCTACCTCCCCACCGGTTATAACCTCATCTATTACTCTCCTATCAATCTCTTCTCTTTCCTCATTCATGGCATACCTCTGAAACACAGGATCATTCAACAAATAATCAGGAGGCATTTTCCAAAACCGCAACTGTTTATGATGTGCCTTATATTGTTTTCCGTCCCCTGTGGATTTTATCACATAAGTAACCCGGTTATCATTTACCTGTATTATCTCATAAGGTCCTCTATATCTAGGATGGAATTTATTTTGTGTCAAATTTCCAGGCAAATGAGCTTTCAATCCTACCATTTGATGCATTTCATAAGGGACGAACCTATCATGACTCCTTCCAACACTCCTCCTCGGTGGGCAAAGGCAATCCAGTGTGCAATTTGTGCGCTCTTTTTAATATGTTTTACAGGGCGTGATATGGGTCCCCGAATGAGTGGATGATTGTAACACTCAGCAACTTGCGATAATTCCTCTATCCTTTATTTAGACTTTTTAATAGACAATATCCTCAATATACTGACTGAGGGTTGCGATTTACTCGGCTCTAACAGCTCCGTTAGATGATGGTGTTATGGCGTGGTTACACGTGTTTTAATTTGTTTGTATCTTAGGAATTCTCAAATTCTGGCCTAAGAACTCTCTATCCATTATTGGTTAATAGGCGCTCCCTGGTCTTTAGGAAGGAATGGCACATATACGATTGTTGTACTGCCTTTTCGTTACTGTTACACTGCTTATTTCTTATGGGAATAGCAGCTACCCATTTTGTAAAATGATCTACCATTACTAGAGCGTAATTATTTCCTTGAGTGGAACACGGAAACTGGATCAAATTCCATCGCGACCAATTCGAATGGTCTGGAAGTTAATATTTTTAATGTAGTTGGGACATCAATATGTTAGAATCTTAAAACGCTTGACATTTATAACGTTGTTGTAATATCGAACATAGATGGCAAAGTGATTTTTTTGGATGCATATACAAGTGATAAGCATGAATGCAATTTAGTTTTTCCCATGTGAGCAAACATCCAGTGTGGTTTTAAATAGCCACCTGTGTTAAATAATGTTGCGGAACTATTAAGAGCAATTCCCCAGTAGCAAATTTCCTTATAAACGATCGTTTCTTTCAAATAATATACCTACTTACCGCGCAAAAGGTTTTAAAAGGTCCATTAATGGCAAATTCCTACTATGGCTCTTTTTCAGCGCCTCACGTTTGGATCGGTACATGTTGCACAACACAGATATTATGCATGTTCATCTCTAAAGGATCCACTATATCCTCCGAATCCATTACGATATGGTGTATCCGGGGATCCTGGATTTCTTTTACCACCTCCCCACCGGTGTTTTGGGGATTGTTTGACTTTTCTTTGACGACCATTGTTGAAACACCAGGGGAAGCACTTGCCTCCTCCATGGGACTCATCTAACAACATCCACTCCTGGAATTCTATCGACGATATTACATTAGCGCTAACTGTTTCCTTATCTTCTTCAATGCTCGCCAGAATCCTTATTGGTGCGAAGGGTACCAGGAGATTATAGTGAACTCCCCCACAACACAACAGATGACAAATATCTTTCTCTGATTCCTTCCCAAACTTCAGTTGTTGAGTATCTCCATAGTACACAAAGACTTGCAGATGGTGTAACTTGGTAAATGCTTGTATTGCTTGAATGAGAGGAAACTGTCCAGCCTGTTTCATTAATTGTAGCCTCTTTGTAATTTGCCTGTTATCTTTCCCGGTAGGTAAACCATATGTTGTTCGATTGTCGATCATCTCTTGGACAATCTCCTGTCTTAATTTTAAATGATGGTCCAAGGACCCATACAAACCCATCGACAAAAAGCGAATCACCAACACCAGGAATGTTCACTGCACGAAATGGTCTAGGTTTGGAATTTGAAAGAATTTCTTCGAACTCGACCAATTCTCGACCCATTGGCGATCGCGACAACGCATCAGCTACTTTATTTTCCTTCTCCGGGATGTACTCAACTTGTAATCGATGTCATTTATTTCTTCCAAAGTGCGGGCTAACCCGAGCATTTCACCATGGCATACTATGTAGAATAGCAATGGCTTGATGGTCAGTAAAAAATACACTACTTTGATTCATAAAGAAAAGGTTTCAAAAGCTCTCCACAGCCCATCGTATGGGAGGCTACCTCTTTCTCAGTGTACTATACGCGCTGTTCTGCTTTATTAAGGTCGTTGGAAATATAAGCTATAGACGTTCACATCAGATTGGATCTGCGCAAGACATCGCTCCTGCCCCGATATCAGAGGCATCTAATATAACAATAAGGCTTTGCTTGTTCTGACGATCGGGATTAACGATAGGCCTGTGGGAATGTTAATTCCTTGTTTTAGAGCTTCGAAGCTTTTGAATGATTCCGTCCCTTTCAAAGGTTTTAGCGCTCAATAGTTCAAAAAGGGGTTTGGCAATCTCTGAGCAATGGGCGATGTGGCGCCTGTAAAAGTTCACCATGCCCAGAAACTGCCTCAACTTACGGACGGTCGTCGGCACTGGAAATTGCATAATGCCTTGCAAATTCGAATCCAGTGGAACCATGCCTTTTTCGGAAACCTTGTGTCCTAAGTACTGTACTTCTTTTCTAAGGAGAAACGTCTTCGCTGGTTTGATTTTGAATCCTGTTTCTTTAAATGCTGATAACTTTTTCGAGGACTTCCAAATGTTCTTCAAATGTTTCAAACTGAGGGAATAGGACATCATCCAGAATATACCATGCATCGTTCATGGAATATGTGCAGAGCATAGATCTCATCCGTTGGAAAGTGGCGGTCCCATTTTTACACCAAACGGCAATCCTCAAAAACTCCCAGTGAGAACAGGGAGTGGGTAAAGCTGTTTTTCAATCTAGTCTCCTTCATCTCTACTGGTAAGTATCCCTTGATCAAGTCTTATGGTGTAAATCTTTCTTCTTTTTTAAACTAAACAGCATGTCAATCAGATTTGGGATCGGAAACTATCTCCTTTGGTGATTTTTATTTAATTCTCTGTAATTTATACACAATCTGATTGACCCATCCTTCTTTCTTATCGGCACCACTGGGCTGAATACGGGGACTTGCTCCTCTGGATGATTCCCCCGTCTTCCAATTTCTTACAATTTGCTTCAATCTCTCTGAGAATGGGACCTTGTAATCGTCTGACTGGCACTTGCACAGGATCCTCAGTGAGTGTTTCTATTCTATGCTTGATAACATCGGTGCAGCCCACATCAGAGTCACCCAAACTCGAGACAGATGGATATTTTTCTAATAGTTGAATTAATTTTTCTCTTTGTTCTAGTGTTATATCGGCTTCTTCCAGTCGAAACGCTTCACACAAATTTTCAGGTGTCCACTCAGTGTATTCATTTGGACCTTTATCAGTTAACTCGACAACTTTTATATTTGGTTCCTGGCTAATTCCTATATCTAATCCTATCTCTATTCCTACTCCTAACTGTCCTATTATAGTCCCTTTCTTTAACCTCCTTGGGAACTCTCCCTCATTCCTAACTAAAAACATGGCTCTATCGCCCGTAAAACTAACTAAAGAAGGTTCGTACTTTATTGTATTTGGCAATCCTGGACTAGCCTCCACCACAACAGGTTGCTTTAGGGGAACTCTTCCACTCCTCTCTACTTCCACCATCAGGCATCGTCGAGGTTCTATAATCACGGACTCCACTAGGGCACAAGTCTCTTCCTTGGGGTTGCCCTGCCTAACGTCCACGGCGACGGTCTGTACAAAATTCCCGCGTCTAATCACTAACTCTTTACGGTACAGATCCGGCAACAGATGTTCTTGATTTAAGATATCAAACCCCAAAACCAAATCGTAATCGGTTAGCTGGTCAGGTACCACGACAAAACGACCCGGCTTCAGAATATAATTTGTAGACAACCTCAAAGCTATTATTACTTCCCCAAGAACAGGAAACCTAACATTCCCCAATCCTGTAACTCCCCGATAAGCGGTAGGCAAAATAGGGCTTTTGCTTTTATCTAATAGGTGGAAACAACTAGCTGAAATAAGGCTGACTTCCGCGCCGGTGTCTACAAATGCTGTTAGTGGCTCCATGGGTGGTTGATCCACTAGGGTAACTTGCAAAATTAACGTTTTCTCAGGAGCCTTTATTATATGATAAGTTATCATTGCCCCAGGACACAATTCTTCGGTATCACTTCCCTCTTCACTCGGTTCTTCTGTTTGTTGTTCCTGGTTGACAATCAAGGTAATCCTTGGGGCAATCTTCTCACTATTCTTTTCATTGTCTTCCTCTTGTGGATTCTGTTGTTCTTCTTTACTAGTCGTTAATATTTGTAGTGGTGCTGTCAGATGGATGTTTACTGGAAGATTTTCCTGAGACCCTCCAGGATCATCTTCAGCTGAATTCATTATGTCACTTATAGCTTGTTTTATTTCCCTAACTGTTGTTGGCTCTGACAGGAGGTCTTCCGTGCCAGAGACTCCCCATTTCCCGGCCTCTGAGGGCAATCCTTACCTAAATGTTCTTCCTGACAAAACGGACAAACTATTCGAGGTGCAGCAGCTTGATTTCTACCATTGGGGCAATCTCCTACCAGATGACCCACCTCTTTACACCTCAAACAACGATTCTGCTTCAAATAGCAATCCTCAATCAGGTGACCTCGTTTGCCACAATACATACACTGGGGTCGAGTCCAACACTCCCCCATAGTGTGACCCCTTTTCTTGCAATGACTGCAGATGGGTACCTGTACACCACTTTGGTTTCTTTGTTGATAATTTTGATAATTTGGCCTCCCTCTCTGTGTATTCCTAAACTCCCTCGATGGAATCCCTCTTTGTATGTGGGAAGTTGGCGTTGATACCCTGCGGATGTTGTTGAAGCCTGTTCTCGATTATTCATTGTTGTACTGGCGTTTATACCTGGAGACAAGCTACTTGGTGCTGGAGTGCTACTTGTGATCTTTTTGACAACAAATACCCTTCGTTATTTCGTACCTCTGGGTGCCATCGAGTGGGCGAGGTCAGGGGACATCTGCAACGTTGCGTTTAAATTACTACCTCAACGTTGCGGGTTTTCCTTATGTTTCCTTTTCCATTAATTTTTCTATATCCTTTTGTCCGCCATGACACCACGTTGCTCCCATGGAATCAATGGGGGAACTCTCTGGATCTCCAACCATCAATACGTCCTCCACGAGTCGTCATTGCTTCCGGTAAACTTTCCAAAAATTTCTCCCGGTACATAGGGCAATTTCCTTTACTTCTTATTGGGACGGCCCTCCTGCGCAGAACCCAGCAATCGTAGTGCAAAAAGGGGAATATCTTCTCCCTCCTGCATAGTGGCCTTTGTAAAGCCTGATGTTTCTGTATTTGCTTTCTTATCTAATTCTTCCCTAAACCACTGCAAAAGCCGAGATTTTACCAATCCATATTCCGATGCTGTTGCAGCTACTATGTTATAAGCCTCCAGTGCGGACCCTTGGAGATGACCACCCAACCAATGCAACCATCCCATCCGTTGATCCGGGATACTGGGCAGCACAATATCTTTCAAATCTTTCTAAAAACTGAACCATAGTCTCACCAGTCTCAATTCTATACTTTCCTGGTGGTATCACTTTCCCTGGTTTTCTATCCATTAACAACGACGCTATCAAAGTGGTCATATTTTCCATCAAATCCTTATTCTGTTGCAATATTCCCTGCAGGGCCTGTGAATCAATGGTCACCACTGTGGGATTTCGAACCGCGGTCGAATTCTCTCAGATGATTTGCAGGACTGCTGGTATTCCATTAATTATTTGGTGGTTATGGGATGTGACCATCCTGAACAATATCTCCTTCTTCTGACTTCTTTTCCACCAAGTCGTTCATTCCATCCGTCATAATGACAATGTAACAATTCAACTTCTGATGACAATGGAGTAATTAGCACTGGGCAGCCGAGCAGAGCGAGCTTTCCTCAAAAGGAACAACTACGCTCTGCTACCAAATTATGTTAATAATTTTTAACCAAGAGAGAAAAGAGCCCCACCTGATAAACACAGGAACTCTTCTTCTTCCCAAGAAGTCTCCAGCACTGTCACCTGATGTTGACGAGCTTAACTTCTGGAGGTCTTCTTTTACTTTATCTTTGAGCAGCGCAGTGGTGTATTCCTTTCCTTCTTGCAATTTCTTCTCTTATTTAATATTACTTCTTTCCCTAACCTTCTTTTTGTTTCCTTAGAATGATGATGCCTGTTAATAATAATATATATCGGATCAAACTGAAAACACAGTGGGGATATATCCACTTTTATTGATAATGGTACTCACCAATCTTATCTGACCCTTTTTAAAACATTACCAAAATCCACCTGCTATCTTTAAAAAAAACAAAATCTTTAACACATGGAGTAATAAAATATATGTGAAACTTTAATTTATTGGAAAAATAGAGTATAGATATATATGAATGGTATCAAGTAGTTATTTATTTGTCAATATATGTATATATTATATACATATATTTTTAGTAAATTTTATTTATTTATTTTTATAACTATGATCCAATACCAAGGATAAGGTATCGCTAATTATATAATAAAATTTTATCGGTATTTACATGTCTCTCTATTTATGGCTCCGCAC
Source organism: Trachelipus rathkii (assembly GCA_015478945.1). NCBI lineage: Eukaryota > Metazoa > Arthropoda > Malacostraca > Isopoda > Trachelipodidae > Trachelipus > Trachelipus rathkii. Next base: position 7,021 of record JABUQX010102250.1, on the reverse strand, counting down.
AAAAATGTATATAAATATACATATATATGAGTACGTATAATCATATATATATATATATGGAATGAAACAAAATAATAATGATTATATAATAATATAAATAAATAATGATAAAATAAGATAATAATAAGATAAAGAATACGAGAATACGATAAAGTCTCGAAAAATTTGCAGACGCTTTTCCCCCCCCACTACAACGAACAATGATTATATATCACTTTGACGTATCTTTCAATGTCGCCAATAATAATCCACGATGGTGGTCGATTTGCGGAAGACCGATTAGTCTATAAACATGAAGCCCGCAAGTATTAAAATAAACATGCGAAAAGAAAAAAACTGTAACTAATTTTATACCTTTGGGGAAGACATTATTTGAGACAGAGAACTTGTCTAATAAAACTCCACTGGGGCAAAAAAATAACTTTTTATATATATTACTTATATATTTATATATTATATATATAATATATATATATATATATATATAATAATATATATATATATTATATATTAAATATATATATATATTAATTGTCAACAGCAAGGTATAAATGTATAATATACCGTACATAAAAAACATGCATATAACTTTAAAACTTTATTTTCATTATATTTTTAAAAATTTTTACCTTTGTATAAGGGGATTAAATATAGCAGTATTTTTATTAATCCTTAATATAATTGAATAAATTTTTAACTTATAATGGTATTTACAGTATAGTATATAAACAATTTTATTGACTAGTTAATTAGTAGGATTACAGTACAATTACAGTACAGTACTGTACACATCTTAAATTGAACAAAAGTTTTTTTTAAATGAAAAAATATAACTATGTTACACCTTTAATAATTTGGAGATATATTATTTTTTATATTTAATTGAATAGTCTTCTTTTAAGTAATAATAAAATTTTAAAGTTATCCCATTGAGCACAAAAATCTTTTAAGTTTGGAGATGCAAGGCGGTTCCGAATTCTGTAGATTGCATAGGCCTGCTTTTTTGAGAAATACATCGTTTCGGCAATTTACGCTTTTGCCTTTTTAGCTCACCAAATATTTCTTCATATGGTTTTTAATCATTTTAATTTCTCTTTTAATTTTGAGACTGCATTCCATTGAAAGGATCTTTGACGATAATGGAATTATTTAACTGTTTTTTTCAATAGAAACACAAATACACACTTAATGTATTTAAATCGCATCATTTTATCCAGCATTTTTTTTCATCGTCATATTCAGTATCCAGAAACTGAATTAAACAAGTAATGTTCTAACGCGTCATAGGAATTTCTTCACATTATTTCTTAGATTTTCTCAGTTGGAGGCAGTCAAATCCATCACCACCAACGTGATGAGCAATTGCCCAATGTTTGCCACTTCATCTTCTGCAGTTGAAAATCCTTGAAAATCTGTAACGCATTCACTCCATAAATTTTTCCAGCAAGCATTAACCGATTGTGGTTTAATTTTGACCAATTGGCTCCTTAACATAATTTACACAGCCTGCAATATTTAAAGATTTCCTCCAGTTCATGACGTTTGCCTTGAATTCTCATCAAGAAAATTACAAATCCGTGTGAATGTTTATCCTTTGTATTAGCTTTGAAACATCGCTTTCACGTCCTTGATCTAAACTTGAAGAATTTGAAGTATTGGGCTGGAACAAATACAACTTCAACATTCTCATTGGCAGTTTTAAGGCCTTCTGGATGACCGCCATCATTGTCCAAGTATTAAACAACCCTTTAATGGCATTCCTTTATTTTCAAGGTAACTCTTGACTTCTGAACAAAACACTTATGAAACCAGTCTTTAAATAAATCAACTGTTTGACCAAGCTTTTTAATTGGACTGCTAGAAGCTGGCAATAGATTTTTGTGTTTTTTTCTATCATACAAAGTAAGGTTTTGCTGACTTTGAGAAAGCCAGGCTTATTTTAAGTGGCAGCCTGCTTGCAGCAAAATTGATATTGGTCACGCGATCCTTTGCTGCTTTGGAAGCCTGGGCCTCGGCTTTTCATTTTTGAAATGTAGAGCGATCTGGCCATTTTTTTTCAAGAAGAAGCCCAGTTTTTCATCAGCTAGAAAACTTGTTTCAGGCAGTTACCCTTTATCTTCATAAATTCATCTGGAAAAGTTTCTTGCTGATTCATTATCTGCAAGACGTCGATTCTCCTGTCGTACGAATATTTTTTAAAGCAAAAAACGGTTCTTGAAATTATAAAGCCAACCCTGGCTAAATTTTATACTTTGTCATTTCGATTTTTTTTGTCTCGTTTTAAATAGATCAAGTGTGTTCTTAAGCGTTTATTTCGTCGCAAGGCAACTCGTTTTCGATTCATGTTTTCGAGCCAGATATTAATGCCTGTTCAGTTTTTACCAACGTTCAATCTCGCAGACGGCTTGTCATTTTAGATGCATTTAAAGATCTTCCTAGTATGCTGCGTTCTTAATTCTTTTTTCCTTTGTTTTTTAAATTTTTTTGAAATTGTTGATGTACATATAATTGGATCATGTGTGGAGCCGCCTTTATAGAAGAGCCAGCTCTAATTAAATTAAAATTTTTTATTCAAACTAAAAGATGGTATGCCATTTTTTTTTTTTTTTTTATATGGACTTTGGTTGTGGTATGTTTTCGTTCTCTCTTCTGAGCTATGAATAAAATATTTATAAATAATGTCACACTGTTAATAAAATTTGTGTTAATATTTCAGCGAGAGAAGCATATAAAAACGCTATCAATGCGGCAACGAGTAACAGTATAAAGCCTATTGCCAGCAGAGGATCTCTATGGACTAAAGTTATTCGTTTCTTTTCATTTTAACTGTATGACTAATGAATTACAATTAAATTTTATTTTTGCAATTCTAATTTTTAATTTTTTATTATCTTTTTAACATACTGTATGTATTACAAGAACTTTTAATTTTTTTTTGTAATTTTTTAAATTTTTCTTTTTATCTTTTTTACCAACTGCAGTATAGCAAGCCAGCGTTCTATAAGACCGGGTTCTACGAGGGACGACTGTGTTATATATATATTTTATATAATATATCTATATATATATATATATATTATATATATATATATAATTATATATATATATTATATAATATATATATATATATATTATATATATATATATATATACTATAGTATATATATGTAAAAATAACCCATTTACCCTATTTGTGCCAATAACTATTAAACCTAATTGACACTGTCAGAGTTTTATAATATTTTCTTAGAGACGGCTAGTCTAGCCTTATAACAGGGCAAAAAATTTGGGTTTTTGGTTTAAATTTTTTGAAATTATTTGAAACATAAAAATTTCTTTGTTAAAAAAAAACCTAAGGTATGTAAAAAAACCATTGAATGTAAACAAACCCATCTCCCCACCCCTCTAGAAGAGATAAATGATGTTTATTAGAAACAATTTTAAACATCAGAAAATACCTCAAAATACTTTATAGCAACCAAGTTCAGCTCGTAGCTCGAGAAATAAGCTAAAATTTAAAAAAAAACCCTAGGGTATGTAAAAAAAAACCATTGTTAATGTAAGAAACCCATCTCCAAAACCCCTCTTAGCTGTATATGATGTTATTAGCCAATTTTAAACTCCGGCATACCTCAAACCTACTAGTCAACACCAAGCTAGGCTCCGCTCTGTAGCATACGAGAAATAGCTAAAGTTGATAATAAAAAAAAGAAAAAGTAACAAAATAGAAAAGGGGGGTAAGGGGGTACTACTCATCACTAACAGTGGTAGGAGTGCCTCGATCCGTTATAAACCGGGAATATACTATCATTAACATAGAAGTTTAGAACACCTTATATAAACAAAATTAATAATATAATACAAAAAGGTATAAGATAGGTTTTTTATAATAGTACATTTTATATTTTTGGTTTTTTTTATGTAAACAGTTTTTTTTTTTTTTTTTTTTTTAGACCACAACTGAACCAGAAAAGGAAAAAAACAACCTTAAAGCATGTTGACAGGAGTTTTAAGCGCACATAATCAACATGCAATTTTCAATTAATTTGGAGGTGGGTTTTTTTTAAGGTACAAGTTGGATGGTATGTGTGTGTTGTGGCTGCATAAAATTTCATGACATTTGTTCTGGATGAGGTCTATGAAGAGACAACATAATTTTAATTTTCATATTAATCAAGAAATCTGATTTCTTGATGCAGCCACTGCTGGAAAGTCCAAAAAAATCAGTCAAATGAGCTCAAAATTTGTGAAATTTTTTGAAAATTTGTTAAAAATTTCTCAAAAATTCAAAACGAAACATTTCGAACCAATATAACACTTTTTTTCACTCATAATCGATGGGGTTAATAGGTCCACCAATTTTATATATAGAGATAAACTCATAAGATACCGAGATATGGAGTGGGTTTTTTTTTACATAACAAAAACAGGGTTTTTATTTACATAAGCACTATATTATAATGCGAAAAATAAGATTAACTTATATGAAATGTTTTTTTTTAAATGATGTCAATCATAACTCAATCCTTTTGCCTGATAAATAATTAATATAAATCGCAGTTTTTATAAGGGACAGAGCATTTAGAAATGGACAAATGCCTGGACAAATGCCCCATATATAAAAGCTGCCACTGGGCATTTGCAGAGATATACTAGAAGTAACCTACTGTCACCATATATATCAGCCAGGAAATTAACTTGTATTCTTCTTGTTGTTTGGGATTATATCACAAGGAAACCTTTAACTTGATTCTTCTTTGAGATAGAGATATAGATATATACTTAGAATCATATGAATAAATGGGAAAATTTCTAATTAAAAATACTAAATAAAAAAAAATGGATATAATTGTAATAAATAAAATAGTATATTGTAAATTATTGTAAATTATTATAGCTTAATTAGAGAGTCTGAGTATCCTTCCCTGCGAGCTGGGTTTCTATCTCTTTGCCTCTATATTCCTAAGTCTTTCTTTGATGATGTGGAAATTTAGAGATAGAGAGATTTAGCATTTAGGAGAGGGAGGATATAAGGGAGATAATGTTCGTGCATAGTTGTCAATTGGCAATTCGCTAGTTTGATTTTGGTAATGTTATATTAGGAAATGTTTTTTATAATACAGTCTGGAGTTTGTAACCATTTTTGATCCAGCCTGTGTTAATACAATCTTATTCATATTATCGCTTCAATTATAGAAAACAATTGCAGCAAAAATACAAACTCTACAAGGGTGTCTTTACTTCTAGTATCTCTTGCTATGATAATATTGTATATTTTAAAAGTAAAAAACTAATAAAAAGCATAGCCAGAAGCACAGAGATTATATCCATAGTAGTGCTCAAATATCACACCTTGAAGAAATTGTAAAGCATATTTAGCTGGTTTCAAGGTTAGTGATATAATTTACCACCTTATTTACTTTGATTATAATTTTTAATAAGGATATTGTAATTGATATTAAGATAGTAACTTGGTATTTGTGTCCAGTTTATGTCTTGTTCTTAGAAGGTCATAATAAGAATACATTTAGAACCCTGCGTGGATAATCGGTAGGTTTCTTATCAATACTAGATCTGTATTGTTGTATACCTTAATTGTCAGAATATATACGAATCAGTATAAAGGCAAAAACCAATTCTGATTTATATTCTTTGGGCAGAGGTTTCTGTTCCAGGGATTCTTCTAGAATCGTGTCTGTTTTTCTAAGACTGGGATTCATCTGAATCTTCCTTTTGTGGGATTCCTCCTGAATCCTTCTTCTAATTTTGGACTACATTCTAATTTTTGACCAAGATTGAATTCTTCTTCTTGAAGATATATATAATAAAGCTGAGATTATCTAAGCATCTCTTTCATAATATCGTCCAAGGAATTGTTTCTGAGTTTCTTGATTGCTTCCCTGAATCTTGCCTCGTGCAATTGTCGCGTCGGGATTCATCCTGAGTCTTTTCCTTTCATCGTATCCTATCACAGTAGTGATCATCCCCTAAACATCCTAAACTATGTCAACTTGGACACCATTCCCCCAGTCAAATTCAGTTAAGTCATCATTTATTCACACAATTGTTGAGTCTGGATTTCTTATTCCTTGATTTTATGCATTGATATGTTGGAGCGATACATAACGTAAAATCCTGATACTGAGCATGATACGTAACAATGAAAACTATTTTAATCAGTTTCTGTCATAATTTAATGATCTATTTAATCATATCTTTTTATTTAATATATTGTTGGGTACGGACTTGTGGTAAATTTTAACTTTTGTCAGAACCTCGTCACCATATTTCTGAGCGATTTTAGTAAGACAAACTTTTTTATTGGAGTGTTCACTATATCTATCCTTTATATTGAGCTTTATATTGATATATTACTCTTATCTTCGAGATACCCTCTAATCCGGGTAAATCTTCGAGAAGCTTGGGGAAACGAGCAAATATTCTAAACAATCTTTCTTTAGGTAAAACTTGATTGTTATAACCTTTTTTATATGTTAATTGAACAATTCACAATCCTCTTCGAATAGTCATTCAAGTCAGCAGGCTAGAGTCCTAAAGACTAACTTCCTCCGTTACGTGAGATTAAGCTCCTAACTGCTCCGTATTTCCACTGAAGTGTCAGGTGGTTGCTGTGCTTACTAGACATTCAAACCACTTTTTTTTGAACATCACAAACCGTTACATCTAACGTAATTTTTCCATAAATTGACCCTTCTTCGTAATCTTCTATTTCTTCGAACTTCATATCTCCAAAAAAGAGCGGAGAGAGGTACCTCACCGTCGGGTACACTTTGTTGTCCCGCGACTTCTCTCCCCACTATTATATATATATAATTATTATATTATATTATATAATAATATAATATATAATATATTTATATATATATAACAATAATATATATATTTTAATTATTATATTATATATACTATATTATATTATTATATATCTATATATATATATCTATAGTACAGTAAATTATAAGGGGATTTACACAGTAAGTGGAACAGTGTTTGTTTAAGG
>JABUQX010102249.1:7500-35580 GCA_015478945.1 Trachelipus rathkii | reverse complement strand
TGTGTGTAAGTGTAAATGTAAGGTCTAGGGTAAATGTAGTGTCATAAGTGAGATGTGATATAAGTGTCATTAGGAATGTCTGTATAATTGTAAGTGTGGCTGTGTGTGACCGGTGTTAAGTGTAAAATGTAGGTCTAGGTAAATGTAAGTGTCATAGTAAATGAGTGTTAGTGTCATAGTGAATGTGTGGATAAGTGTAAGTGATTTTTGGTGTGTGTGTGATTGTGTGTATGGTGTGTATAATGTGTGTTTTAATAATTTCCCCAAATCTTGGTAAGCATAGTAAATATAAAATAAAAATAACACGCCCCCAATAAGATCCCTACTACCATATAAATATTGATATAAAAATAAATAAAAAAAGCTCTTAAACAATTAAAATATACAGTCAAATAAAAGAATAAACAGTATAACAGCTGAAGGCAGAGTCAACATATAGTTAAGCAAGTAAAAAATGAGTTAAAGCAGAAAAATATATGAAGCAGTAAAACATAGTTAAAGCAGTAAAATACATGAGTTAAAGCAGTAAACAAGTAAAACAAAAGCATACTAATCCCCTTGTTGTATGTAACACCTTCCTATTGATTACTGTACTCGCTTAGTATGTTAATTAAAAAGGTGAGTTTAAAGCAGTAAAAGCAGTAGTTAAAGCAGTAGGCAGTAAACCCAAGGCATACTAAGCAACTTGTTGCGTATGTACACCTTTATTTATTTACTATTCGCTGCTTTCTTAAAATATTAATAAACATATGAGTTAAAGCATCAAAGCGAAATGGAAAGTAGTAAAGCAGAAGATGAAGCGTAAAGCAGAAAGTTAAAGCAGTAAGCAGAAGTTAAAGCCGTAAAGCAGAAAGTTAAAAGCAGCTTAAAGCAGAAAGTAAGCAGTAAAGCAGAAATTTAAAGCAATAAAAGCAGTAAAACAAAGCATACTAATCCCTTTTGCTAGTAATAGATCTTTGATTTCTATTTACTGCTTTAGTATGTAATGTATATGAGTTAAGCAGTAAAGCAGAAGCCTCAAGCAGTAAAGCAGAAAGTTAAGCAGGAAAAGCAGTAAAACAAAGCATACTAATCCCTAGTGCTATGTAACACCTCTATTTGATTTACTGATTTTACTGCTTTAAGGATGTAATGTTAATGTTTTTAATAAAATTTCGGACAATTTAGTAAAAAAATTTTATACATCAGACACTCTGTTTTTCTTCTTCTTACATACATTTTTAAAAAATTTTAAAATTAAAAATTATTAGTAAAAATATAATATGACTGTAACGAGTTAAAAGTTTTAGGATCGCAAAATGATTTTAATAAAAAGTTAATATGAATAAAAAATGAATGACTCATATATATATATTTTTCATTCCCGCGTACCGCCGCCTGCGGGCGCACGCGGCGGCAGGAACGCGGAAGATTTGCGCCTGCGGGCAGCCCGCGGCGGCGGGGAACCGCTGGCGGAGAAACGCGGCGGACGCGGGACCGGCGACGGGGACGCGGCGGGACGCACCTGAGGGCAGGGCGGACTACTTTGCGCTGAAGGCTCACGCTGCGCCTGGTGGGTAGCTAGATCTAGGGGAAGACGTTAATATTAACTCTGTTCTCTTGATGAGTAGGTAGAGAGCTATCAAAGATATTTCACAAATGGAATCATCAATATAGAATGTATCAAATGACTCATCAAAGATGAGTCTCAAAGATGGAAACCTTCAAAGTTGAGGCATCAATCGCTGAGCATATGCTGAGGATCAATGCTGAGCATTAATGCTGACGGCATCAAAGTTGAGCATCAATATCGAGTGTAGTGAGTGTAAGTGTAAAGATGTCTATGCACGAGTGAAGTGGTATAGTGTCATAGTTGTACTGTAGAAGTTCATAGTGAATGTTGATAAGGTCATTGAGTGTGTATAAGTGTTAGAAAAGACAACTCATAGGAGAAGGCATCCTAGCAACTTGATAATATACACCCAATCGATTCCTCATACCTTATAACCTAGGAATAGACCATTATTAGGTATTCTAGGCTCATGGGAGGCTAGAAAAGGCTTTGAAAAAAGTGGCACTCAGTTGGCACTATGTGCACTCACTTGACTACTGTTGGCATCACTTGGCACTTCATTGGCACTACTTGCACTTATTGGCACTCATGCACTCACTGGCACTCACCTGGCACTCACCCCACTCATAGAATAATCATAGAAGCACAATAGAACATCACTAATTAATACTCAAGTAGAACGAAATATGTGACGGAATGACCACGATGGCCAAATCCGTGGCCAAAAAATTGACCATGTCATCTGCAATGTCATGCCGATATCATGTCAAACAAGGTTAAGCAGTCAAAACGGGCCCTAAGTCCTAAAGAGGACCAAAAAAATTACAGTGGCAAATGACATGGTATTTGCTAATGGGTCAACGTCAGAAAATTCATGTCAACAAGTAAAGACATCAAAAGGCTAAGCCCCTAAAGGGTGCCAAAATGTGGTCAAAATGACCCATGGAAGACCAAAGGTGTCGAAAAAATTAAGGTCGGGTACGTACAACGGTGCTTACGCAACGTTTGGCCAACCTTCTCGAGTGCAAATTAGGGTTGACGAAAAAATTAGGGTTGCCAAAAAATTAGGTTCGGAAAAATTATTATGGGCCAAAATTGACCCAGGAAGACCAGAGGGTTGGTCGAAAAGGTCTGGCCAAAAAAGTCTAGGCCCAAAAAGGTCATCCCAAAGTCAGGCCCAAAAGGTCAGGCAGGTTAAAAAAATTGGCTCAAAAAAGTCAGGGCAAAAAGGTCAGCAGTGGTACAAAATGACATGGAAGCCAAGGTTAAGCGTAAAAAAATTAGGGTGGGTACGCAACGGTTGCTTACGCAACCGTTTGGCGCACCCTTCTTCGAAGGGGTAAATTAGAGTTGCCAAAAATTAGGGTTTGCCAAAAAATTAGGTTGCCAAAAAAAATAGGGTTGCAAAAAATAGGGTTTCCAAAAAATAGTTTCAAAAAATTAGGATGGCGAAATTACCGTGGGCAAAAATGACCCATGGATGACCAAAGGATTGGTCAAAAGGTCAAAGGCCCAAAAGTGAAGGCCAAAAAGGTCTAATGGTCAGGTAAATTCGAGCTCAAAAATTGGTTCTCAAAAAATTTTGGTTGACCAAAAAGGTCAAGGCCAAAAAGGTCGCTGTCAAAAAAGGTCAAGGGCAGGTAAAAAATCCAGATGCTTAAAAATCGTTGTGCAATTCCCCGCCGTACTATATATATACATAATATATTAATATATATTATATATATATTAATATATATATATATAATATATAAAATATATAGATAATATATATATATATATTATTTTATATATAATATATATATATTATATATATACACTATATATATATATAATATTATTATATTATATTATAATTACTATATATATTATATATATATATATATAATTATATATATATATATAATTATATATATAATATATTATATAAATTATAATTAATTATATAGATATATATATTATATATATAAATATTATAATATATATATATATATTATATATATTATAATTTTTGAGTTTAATTCTACACGATCCCAACCACGGCCCACAAGAAGCAAATCACACTGTTGAAATCAATTCAGGTGTCAGCTCCCACTATGTTAAATGTCAAAAACAAATTGAATGGTGAAATTAAATTTAGTAAAAGGGATTAAGATCTAAATAAAAAGAGTTCCAACTTTGCAAAGGCCTAATATTACATAAAAAAAAAAAATGTTATGAGAAATTCAGTTTTTGAAATAAGAAAAAATCGATGTTACTATTAAAGTGAGTCATGCAAATAAGATATGGGCTAACCTTTTAGAAAGTACTATGACATTAAAGTAGGAAAATGCAGGAGAAGGAGTCCACTTAAGACAATCAACGAATTATTATGAACAGATTGCGGGAGGCAAAATTGTGCAGTCCAGGAGGATCTCGCTGAATGATCAGTGGCTAGGAGTGATATTGGTGTGCGCCAACGCCAGAGGCGTTTAAGAATTGTCTTGTGCAAGCGATTTCGTCGGTGAGAGGAAGACCACTCACCATTGTTCAGCTTCACATTTCAAGGATTCGCCCCTCGCTGATCACTCGCCCAGCACCTCCTGCCAATAGAGGATCCTTCTGGGAGAGAAGAAATAAATCAGCTGATGGTAGCAACCTTGTCGATTGACATCCGGGAGTACCTGAACGACGCTCCGAAGGAGAGGCGACATTTTGAGCCTCATCTATCATGATTTCGCTGCCAGTTACATTGAAAAATTTCCAACATAGTATGATTTTTCTCATTGAGAGTGAAGCAGTCATCGAAGAAATGTTGTTCAGCGGGATACTGTCTTTTTAGATAGGGGCTTAATGATGCGAGGAGTTGAGCGAAACTGATAAATGACAATAGACATAGTCTGGTAAAGGATTATAATGTGAGAGAGGGCAATCATTTATAGCCATTAATTCTATCATATAAATTGAAGCATGAGAGGAATGGTATGGGAGAGTTTGCAGCAGAAGACAGCAGACGCACCCACACTGTCCCCTGTTTTATAGTCGTCATTAAAGTAAATCAACCGTGAACTGCGGAATGAGACCGGAATGATGCCTTTAAAAAGGCAGCGGGATGGCTAGATTTAGAGTGAGAGGTCAAGAGCAGACAGATGGTGGGAGCATTGAATAGCCAATGTGTATACTCTTCATCATAGGAGAATGGTAACACCTTTTGCAAGATGTTTAGGAAGTTAAAGATGTTATAAACTGTGTTTGCAAATGACCAGTAAGGATGATTCTGTCTCTTTTGCAGAATCGTTGTCAGAGCAGATGGTATTGTGGTCTGAATGCGAAGATAATTTGTGTTCATGATGCATTCCCTTCGAAGAGAGAGTGACATCACATCGGATTTAACTTCAAGGCTCACCCGGCGTCAACGATCAGAAGGCTCCAATGTAGATACGGATGGCCTCGTTTTGGATGGGATCTAACAGATGTAATAGAATTGGGAAGGCCTGACCATATACTACGCAGCCATCGTCCAACTCCAATCAAATTAGGGCTGCGGGAGACGAAATAGGGACTTGCGATCAACAACCCAAGATTTTGAGGCTAGATGACGTAATAGGTCAAGCAGGCGATGACAAGACGTTTTCATGAGTTTAATATGCGGTGCGAATGTTAGGTAGTCATCTAAAATCAGGCCTAGAATTTGACTTGTGAAATTACAGGAATTACAGGAATGGGTGAACCATATAAGGTTAGGTTTGCGGGAGGAAGGTGGCAGATTCTTCGACACCCATTTTTCCTAATTAGTACTGCTGAGGATTTGGTGGGTGAGAAATGGAAGCCAAAGGAGTTAAGCCATTGTAAAATATTCTCAATAGCTAGTTGAACTTTTCGTTCAAGAAATGGCAGCCTGGCACCGGCAATGTATAGCGCCATGTCATCAACACAGAGAGAATAATTGATTGCCGCTGAGATAGAAGTAACGATGTCATTGAATCCAAGAGCAAATAATAACACACTTAGAACGCTACCATGCGGAACACTTTCATTCAGAGTAAAGTGGCGTAATAGAGCAGAAGAGCACCGAACTTGGATGAATTTGTTTAAAAGAAGGCATTTAAGTGGAGTTTAAGGAGAACCCCAGTTCTCCACGTTGTCTCATAAGCTTTTTCAAGGTAAAAAAAAACACCAAAAACCATCTCACCAGTTGAGAAGGCTTCCCGGATGTAATGATTCAGTTTTAACAATGGATCCGCGGTCGATCGAGTTTTGCAAAAACACAAACTGAAAGTTTGAAAAAGCCTGATGATTCTCCAGAAGAGGGAGAAGGCGGCCTGAAACCATTCTCTTCACTAATTTACAAGTATTGGTCTTTGGTTGTCCAACAACTTCCGATCCTTCCCAATTTTGGGAATAGAGATCACAAGAGCTGTAGTCCGAACATATGGAAAAGAGGATTCGATCCAGATTCTGTTATACAGATTTAGCAGAATGCTGTATTCGAAGGGTGAATATGGACGGAGGCATAATGTAAAGATATCGTGTCTGGCAAGGACACATCATTCTATTCGCAGTTGAAGTTGGTACTCTGATGTGAAAGAGAAGGTTATAGACAGCTAAATCGACTCTTAGCAAACCCACTCTCCGAGGCAAGTTATCGAGCAGACAATAAGGTCAGTAGACAGATGAGTTCATGCTGCCACTGCTTGAAGTCTAGTTTGAGGAGGGATTGGAGAATATGAACAGATTTTATGATATGAGTTATTCCTGGAACATTCCCCTATCATTGTACTTTCCATTAGAGGTTAGCTGCGATTTATTTTCCGAGAAGTCGGGATGACATAGTCGAAGTTCCTGCATACATATGCACTTGTGTACATATGTTATTTGAATTGACAAGGTACTTCAAACTGAATAGTAGCTACGACAGTGAATTAAGAAGGTGGCATGCTATTGTTATAAAATATATATGCTAAAGTCAATTGAAAAAGTCTCTATCTTACTAGGGGTAATGTTGGAGGTTTCAGATTGGGAGGGAAGGCTGGGACGTGGGTCTCCGATAGAGAAGCAACAAATCTGGGATAAGGAAAATCAACAAAGAACTTGGGGTATATACGACCGGTTTGGGGTGAGGAGCGTTTCAGACTATATGGTTAGAGGCTTCGCATGAATGCGAAGTAAGTTGAGCTAACCAAGTCCACCTTATTGTGTGACTTGGTTGGTCACTAGTAGAGCAAGAAGACTGTTCAGATTTGAATGAATCGAGAAAACATCCTCCTCCAAAGCAGCAGATGACAATTCAGGAGAGGATTGAATGGGCTTGATGGCTTTTATGCATTAAGCATTACATACTGTTTATGCTTAAGAAGTATCTTTGCCAAAAGTCTTTCATTTATGAGTATATAAAATTTTAGATCTTGATTTTGAAAAGTGAATAATTTGATAATTGAGCAATTTGAATCACCATATTTACTACTAGCTAGATTGATTGAAGCGCTTGCTGTGTTTGCGCTACGGTTTTCAATTCATCTCTCTCAGAAGCGCAAGAAGCATAGAGAGAGAGAAGAGAGACAGAGAGAGAGAGAGAGAGAGAAGAGAGAGGAGAGAAGATGAGAGAGAAGAGAGAGAGCAGATGAAGGGAGATATCGAGAAGAGAGTGTGTTGTTTCACATCATCTCCATGAAACTATTATCCATTCATCCGCTAAGGCATAGAATCTTGTAAGGAGTGCTAAGATAAGAAATTCTGAAGAAAAGTTATAAGAGGATTCAGAAAAGCTGGGATAATCCCGCAAGCTATCAGAGAGTTGGTTGGTGGGCGTTGTTCAATAGATGTGAATGTTTGGTACAATCTATGAAAGCCGTGCTTTTGTCTCAGAATAGACTATGACGAGGTCTCTTCTGAAGCTGCCTTTTTACATCTGAGCTTACTGTGTTTTGCTTAGAAATTCGGATGCTTTATATTTAACGAATAATCTTTAGCTTGGTAATCAATCTGTTCGCGTCTTAATTATATATTTTTTAGAATTGAGCTAGAGGGAGACAGATTTATGAAATAGCTCAAAGACGTTAGGACCTCTTACGTGAATTTGGCGAACTCATCTGGTAGAGGTATGGACCAGAGTGTCTTGGAGAAAAGCTCCCAGCTTGATGGATGAAACAATTATTATTGTAGCTGGATGAAAACTAACTCAGAGTAGGTTGTTTATGCCATTTGAAGGAAGATTTGAATCAAGGCTGCTTGGATATTGGAGTTGGATAGATAGCAAAGCATGCGTCCCGGGCAAAGCTTGAGTTCTAGGGAATTTAGGAATTTCTTACTGAATGGATTATGTCGGTGGATAACTCACAGAGTAATTGGGCTGCTGCAATTGTAGCATAATATCCTTTGTCTGTTCGATTTTTTGTCTTTGATTGGTTACGGACTCTCTTGTCCAATTTTTTCTAAGTTAATATCCAAAACTTCCTGTTCAAACACGTAAGACGGTTATTTTAAGGAAGTTGTGGGCTCCTCCACATTTTTTGCAATGTGGTGTTTTTTACAGCATATGTGAAATTCTTCTCGTAGATTGGTAATGTCATGAGGTCTCATACAGTATTTCGGGAGGACCAAACCGCTGCATTTAAACAACGATATGGGCGAAATAACTTACGAACACGAGTTGTGAACCCTATTTTCACCTCGGAAGGTTGAAAAGGAGTAATGTATCAGGAGAGTCCCGAGAGGGGGAAATCTATAAACGTTTGCATCGGGAAATCTTTTCTGCTAGAGATTTCTAAAATGACAGCAATATCCTCGTTTTACTGAGAAAATAGTGCCTTTGAATGTTTCTTATTTCATTAGGAGTGAAAATAAGGGAGGTTCGAGAGATTGTTAAGATACAAGATGAACTTTGATCCAGTAGAGCTTGTACGTACGAACTTGAAATACATCAAATTCGTACATACATGTGCGAAAGCCTTTCAAGTACATCCAAAATAATAATGGTCTCTGCCTCAGTAAAGCTCTTGGTGTAGTGTAATGCAAATAAGTATATCGGAATGAGGTGTGAGGTGTCTGCTGCATTTCGGAGGGGAGCCAGCATATGATAAAAAAGGGAGAACTACTATGACGGGGACAACCTCCATTGATTGCTCCAAACCATTGGGCCTGGGTGTCAAAGCGGCATACCAAGCGGCGGACTTCACGGAGTAAGTAGAAGGATAAACGAAAAAAACCTGCTGCCCTAGAAGTAGAGGGACCGAGTTCGGCGTCAAACTGAACCGGACAGATGCGGTAGTTATTGTGTGATGTGTTGCTGCCTTGGTTTAGTAACTTTTTCCTGAAGAGTAGTTTCATAAAAAATTAAACTTCAGACATTTTCTTCATACAGTGAAAATTATAACATAAAAATGAAACATAAAGTAAATAAAAGGAGATGGCAGAAAGGAGATTTTTCAATAATTCCGTCTTCTTCGCAACAGGTTACAGCTAGAGACTACATAACTTCCGGCCTACCCGATAGAGTAGCTATAGATGTGCCATAAAGATCCTCCCGGAACTATTGGCCGTTTTCACCCGTAAACCACACGAACCTAAATAACATTCACGTTCTAACCCATATTTACAATAAGTGCATACAGCTCCTCACCATTAGTTTCAAGTCGGTCCCCTACAATTGGCGCCCAGTCATAGTCATAGGCGAACAATTAATAGCTGTCTCTCATTCATGGGAAGAAGTGTGAGGTGAAGTAAGACCCATGCGTAAGAGCACCGATGCTCAAAGGGATGTGCAGAAATAAAAGAGACAACCTCTTTGAAAAGAGAAAGAACGTAAAAGTACTTAAGGACTGCTGGAGGTGGAATAAAAAAAAAAGCAACGAGATAGATAGAACTTATGAGATTGAAGATTGAAAAAAATAATCACTCGAAAATAGCGGAGCAAGGAAGATAAAAGATTTTATATGTAGCAATGCACATAATATCTTAGGTCGAGGTATGCCACAAAGTCCCCCCTCCATCATTAGTTCTTTCTTATGTTATTCACAGGAGTATAACACCTTAACAAGAATCAATACCCCCAGTAACGGAAAAATTATATATATATAATTAATATATAATATATATTTTATATAGTATATATATATAATATTATATATATATAATATAATATTTTAGTATATATATATATTATAATATATATATATATATATGATATATATATATATATATATTATTATATATATATTATATATAGTAATTATATATAATATATATATATAATATATTAATATATGATTTATAAATAATTATATATATATATATATATATTCATTTAATATATTTATTATATATATATATATCATAATGATATAATATATTATATATATATATTATATATATATATAATATACGAGTGCCACAGTTTGCCGCTAGTAAAATCGAGCATCAGACGTCTGAGAGTCATCCAATACGCAATTACCATTGGTTTCCAATTCGTCATATTACTACTAAATCATGAATACTCGTCCTTACATAACCATTAAGTTGTCTCGTTTAATTGTGTATTCTTAGCCAAGTATTTACTCTTTAAAGAGTGCTAAAAGACCTTTCAATGTATTTTTAAACACGTAGCACCAGTTCAATTACAGACAGGTTTGAATTTAAGAAAAAGGGATTGTCTTAATTACTTTCTTGTTTAAAAGTTGTCAATTCACTTATTTCTTATTCCATTTTATATTTATCACATACAGCCATCTCCTCTATAGCTTCAATGAAATTTATTAAACTGCTTAAATAAAAGTACTATTTAATATTTCTACAAATTTGATTGATTTTAGCTATTAGATATAGTTATCGAGGTGATAAATGCTTTTTAAGTAAACTTATTGCTATTCCTAAACTATTGTTATAGTGATTGTAATAAAATATTTAATCAGTACTTAAATAATACGTCTACGACTAGACAATGTCATCTATCTTTTATATATATATATATACTAACAATTATATTATTCTATATGTTCAAAAGAGGATATAGATTCAGTAGTGTGAAGATTCTAGTTTGATATCCGGCCACACCGCTAATTCTGCTATACCTTAATATTACTTAATCCTAAACCACAAATATCAAATAGTCTACGCCATAAACCCGAATATATAAATACCGAGATAATAATAGATAAAAGTATACAGAAATTAATTCGTGAGCATATCAAGAAATGTACGTAGTATTCTAAAGCAAATATATATATAATTCTCAAAGCCTTAACGAAGTAAATAGCAATTAGGCTGTAGATAAGTATCATTACTAGAATGATCTATTTTTATGAAACAGAGTAGTATTTTCAATCTACATTACAACCTGCTTATCCATTTTAATAATATATGGTGAACTAGAAATAGAAGTGCATATTAAATACCTTACGGATAATGACAGATCCCTAGAGTGCCACTTAATAGGTATCCCTGTGTTAAAAAAGACTTGTTGATCAACTAACAAATACTCTCACTACTCTTACATATGCTAGTACTACTACCCTGTGAAAGTTTTATTCATACTTATGCGGGTCACATCACTTCTATCACCAGAGATCTAAGCTATCTGATAAATGTATTGAGAATAGATGCTACGTCTTACTTTGTGTAATATTTTTCATATTTTGTTAATTATATTAATTACTAAATAAATAAATATCGTATTATAGTCTTTATTCTTATTTACTTTAAATTATATATTTAATGTTCTATTATATTATGATACATAAAATTATTATCATAATATAATTAAGTTGAAAATAACATTGATTTATAATTAGATCATTAAATCATATTTATATATTATTATAATTATTAATTATATAAGAATAAATACTAATATAATATTTAATTATATATATTATATATATTATATAATAATTAGATATTTAATTTATAATTAATTAATTATATATTATATAAATTATTATTCTTATTGTTAATTATTTAAAATAATATATCAGTTCAAAATTAATTACATATAATAACAATCTTTTTAATATATTTATAAATACATAATTTTATATCTCAGTATAATGTTAAGTATATTTAAATACAAATTGCTCTTTATATCAGTATAACCTGAATATACAATAGCATAAATTATGAGAGTGATCAAACAAATGTATTGAAAAGAAAGTATTCGACTGCTATAGTGAGAGGTAGCTAGCGTTCGAAAGTGACGCACAATTCACAGAATAATCATTCATTATGCTTTTTTATATAAATTTCAACTTTACTATTATAATAAAAAGACTTAAATTTAATTCTTGAGGATTAATAGATTGTGCTATATACACTATAATAAGTCCTAATTATATGAGAGAGTATAATTCAATTTTTACTTCTGCACATACTTATTCATATATTCAAACATATAAATATATATATAAAAATTATTAAAATATATGTATAAACTATTCTTATTATCTATATAGGTCAAGCTTAATAGTAATCGTAAATATTGCTAATTTTTTTAAATAATAAGTTAAATAATATAGTTTATTATATTTAGAGTCAGATTATTGCAAAAATTAGCCATTCATTTACTGAAATATTCTCATCTAAATGGCATTGTTAGCCTATTGCGACCTAATGAATATTTTAGATAGGGATAATTAGACTGTAGGTGAATTCTTTATTTATTAACTACTGAATAATTTTTTAACTCAGGTTATTATTTAAACTATGAGATCCACTGCCTTGGTAGATTTAGTAACCTATTGGTTAATGATGAAACTTAATGATGTTGGAGTTGAGGAAAACTTGAATATAGAGACCATAATATGTTCAATTTAACTCCAGTGCAGCATATATAGAAGCATTAGTATAATATGAAGTACAGTACAGATTTTAAATTTGATAATTGCATACTATAACAAGTTTTTTAACCAAAACATAAAAAATAATATAAAAATTTTTTAATCCTGACATAACATATAAATAAATAAGTAATATCTTTGAATAAAATATAACAGTAAAGAGTATAAATAGTTTTTAACTGATTTATTAAACGCAGTAATTCAGATAATTACTATACCATACCATCCCTGCAGTCCCTCACCTACTCACATTATCCCAACCTGTCTGTGATCTTTGAAACTGATTTTGATTCAATAGTCTATATTTATTTAGAGTATGATTTTGGATAAACTTAAAACTATAATATATAAAATATAAAGTATATTTATATCTCAAACACTACGAGTAATATGCTTAAACCAACTACCATAATGTAGTTAATTCTCTAGCATATCAATGAAGAAAACATATAATACGCAAGTATCTCGTACTAAGAATATTAGGCTAATATAATGCTTATCGAAAATTATCAATACCTCAGCGATATGAATATAAATAAGTACTACATATTGAGATTAATAAATTCCTACTTATCAATGAGGTTAAAGTGGCTACAGGTACAATAATCAAATTAATCATATCGAATGTTGGTTTAACCAACAACTTGGGGATCTTCAACTCGAGAAATATCATCAAAATTAATTAAAACGAGGCTCAGATTCATCTTAAACAAAAGATCCTATTATATCTCATAATGTTACTCAATTTCCTACTACGAGATACCAAACATACATCTCGATATTTTCTATGAAAATGGGATCACTGGGTTTGAATCTTCGTCGACATTAGTGTCAAGCTCGTAATTCTGAATATTAACAGATCGTATTTGACCTAATAGTGAATACAAAAACGTAGAACAATTATCAAATATATTATATATGAGGGATAATCTACAATTAGCAATACGTGATTATCTATTTTACACACAACAAACTCAAAAAATCATTAAACACCAATGGTCTCAACTTTTCTAACACTATTACTCTACTCGAGTCAGTACGCACACATAATATCTTACATAAATTCATCATTTCTCTAACAATCAGTGTCATTTTCACATTGTCATAGTTATATTTAACATAACGTATCCTAACTTAACGAAAAACAGTTTTCATTAACCAAAGAGTATCTAAAGCAACACATTACCAGCTTCCGAGAGAAAACCTGGGGAGGCGCCCTTGAATCTGGAGGCTATATGTAATCCCATGAGAGGGGGGATCGACCAGCGAAGGGCTGTAAGCGCGGTCTATTACCCCTCTTAGGAGAGGTAATATTCATCATGACCTTCGGAGCTGAGGGTTTAGGATTTGTAGGCCTATGGGCCTCAAGCCACCGCAAGGATGAGCTTTTACCGGGGCATCCTTCGGAGGGTAATGCCCGCTTACACCCCTCTCGGGTTGATCCCCTCTTGAGGAATTATTCATACCCTTACAAGGGGCGCATCCTCCCAGGGTTTTCTCTCGGGATGTAATGTGTTGCGTTAGATACTACTTGGTTAATGAAACTAATACTGTTTATTCCCGTAAAGTTTTAGGTACGTTTTATGTATAATATTAATATGACAATGTATAAATAATAAAATGATTTGTTAGAGAAATGATGAATTTTTTGTAAGATATTATTGTGCTAACTGGCGATGATATGTGTGAGATAAGTTGAGCCTATGGGGGGGGGGGTGGTGGTGTGTTGGGGGGGTTTAGTTTTTAGCTTTGAGTATGAATGTTAGGTTTTGCCAATAAA
Organism: Trachelipus rathkii; assembly: GCA_015478945.1. Lineage (NCBI taxonomy): Eukaryota > Metazoa > Arthropoda > Malacostraca > Isopoda > Trachelipodidae > Trachelipus > Trachelipus rathkii. The sequence continues at coordinate 21,443 of JABUQX010102249.1, read as the reverse complement.
AATTTGATAGAGTGAATAGCTATTTCGTTTATTTCATAGGTCAATATGGAATAAAAATTAAGTAAATTAAACTTTTACCTTGGGGCGTTCATAACAATTCGAAACGATCGACACTATTGACGAAATAGTGTCAGTTCATAGTTCAAAGAATTGTTGGTTCATTGGTAGATTGGTTCACATATATGTATATAGTGTAGTTTTTGTTAGAATGCACTAACGGATGTCTTTAGCTCTGTTGCTGGAATAATAGCGTGAAAAGTGAGAGAACACATCGAGTATTGTATGACCTGTTTAGTCCATCTTTACCTCGCAGGAAAGAAAAGGTAGGGAATTTTCAAATTGTTTAGCTGACATTATTCATACCGCGAAGGTTGAGTGGTTTTGAGGTTAAGTGATTTTTGTACATTATATTTTAGTTGCCGGGTATGATAATGTTTAGCTTTAAATTGATGCTTAAAACCATTGTTGGTTTAAGCATAATACTCGTAGGTTAGTAATATAAAGAACTTATTTTATGTTATGTTTTATCCAAAATGATACTCTAAAATATGACTTGAATCCAATCGTTCAATAGATCATAGACAGGTGGGATGGGTAGGGGACTGCCGGCATGCTCGTTTTTTTTGTTAACCGGTGGTTTGAGGTGATACTGATAATTACTGAGCTTTTACAATATAAACATGTTTTTACTAGTAAACTATTACACTTTACTGTGTTTGAGGGGTGGATCAATTTATTTTTAGTTGTCTTGACCTTCATTTTATGAAGTTATGGTAAGATAATAATTTTTTGGTTATTGTTTTTGTTAATGTAATTTTTGGTTTAAAGACTTTGCTAATGTTTGCAAAAAGTTATTCTGCTGAGGAGGTTAGGATAATTGATAACGACGACGGTATATGAATCGAATTTCTTTTGTTAGAGATATTCATGAAGTTGATGTATAATAATTTGTTAACGTTGGCATTATTTATATGTCAGCTTAGTCAGATGTTTAGACGAGGTGATATTATTGCATAAATTTTTGTCTTAAATATTCACGTATAGTTAATGTAAAGATTGAACATTGATATGTTTACGAGATATTGTTTGAAAGAAATTGTGTAACAATATGTGGTTTACGTTTTAATTCTAGGTACGAAGTGTTTAGTAAATTTTTTACCGCTGTTTTAAGTGTGGAATGTTTGGTTAAGCTAAGTTAGACTAAAAAATATTTTCTTGTTTAAAGGTTTGTGTTAGATATAAATATGTTGTTACATTTTGAAATAATAGTACGAGATCAAATTTCTTAGCTTTATTTTAAATGATAACTAAATTTGTTATGTCAACATATATTCATGGTTAGTATATATTAAGAACTTCATTTTTGTGCTTAATAATATGGAAAAACTTTTGGTTATGTTTTATTTTAGGTTCGTATGGCTCTGTAATGATAATTACGATTTAGGTTATGATAAATATTTTGTTACTATAGTTAACTTTATGCTTTTCATAATGTACACACCATTATGAGCGGTTTTGATATGGTAGATTTGATTCTTGTAAACAGTAATGAAAAATGACTTACGTAGGGATGTTTTCCCTGTAGTGTACTTTACAGGTGTTAAGTGTGGAACTTTGTTAATGTTAGACATTTATTCGTGTTTAAGTTGTATTAGATTTGTCGTTGTACATTATTTCTTAATTCCTTGATGTTATGCTAGCTTTATGTAATGTTACACATACACTTGTTATGTTTACATATATTCACTTGACTATGGTATATTTTATAAAGACTTTATATTTTTTGCCTATGTTTATCCGAAATGATACCGAAATGCGAGGTAAATCAATTAGTAGTTGGGTTGTTTAACTTAACATTACGAGATATGGTTAGAGACATGTTTGGTAGACAAAGGTGTGAATATGGTTTACGTTTTTGGTCCCGCTATGCTAGGTAACTTTACTGTGTGTGCTAGAGAATATAGAAATTTGGTTTAATAAGTTAGTTTGTTTATTCAGACGTAAGGGGTGTTAGGTTTTTGTCCAATTGTACATTATATCTTCCTAGTCTCCTGGTAATTGATATGTTACCTTTAATGTATGTGAAAACAAATGTTTACGTTCATACTATTAGTTTTGTATAGTATAATAAAGGACTTGTATTTTTGTACTATTCTGTCTGTTAGTGTGTTGTTGTGTTGTTGTTTGCATTGTTGTTATTGTTGTTTGTTGTTGTTTCTAACGAGAGATCAATATCTATGAACTGATATGGCTGTTCGTGCGTTGTAATTCTTGTTTAACTTTCTTCTGATTTGGTTGAAAGAAAAGAATCTCAGTTACCTTTAGGATTGTACATGATCACTCTATTTTCTTCACAGTAGGGGATATTTTTTCACCGATGCCTGAATACGATCGAACATCGATCACGCTCTCTACGCTTGTTGATGATATCTTTACAAAAACCATACTTCATTGTTAGTTACTTTACCGGTGTTAAGTTGGAACTTTGTTAATGTAACAGTTTATCGTGTGCAAGTTGTGTTAGGTTTTGGTCTTTGTACAGTTATTTTCTTAGTTCTTGTTACGTTATGTTAGCTTTATTTATGTGGAAACTTTATTACGTTCAGAGTATATTGTTTTGATCAGTTATGTATTTATATTGACTCGTAAAGTGTTGTGACAAAATTTCTCGGGTTTAAAAGTTAAAATTTATTCCAAACCAAATATGTTATATAAAGTTAGTACCATTGAAGATATGTTTTATGGTAGAGGGATATTGTTTGAAAAAGATAAGAATAAGTAACGCTTTAGGACATGTACCATGTTAGTTACTTTTACTGGTGTTAAGTGCGGCCCTTTTGTTAATAGTTAGACAGTTTATCTATCCTCCTTCTAAAATTAGTGTTAAGTTTTTTTTTCTTCGCCTTTGTTTCGTCTGGTATATTTTTATGAGTTCCTTTTTAGCATCTGCGTGCAATGCTTATAGTGTAAAGGTTAGTAATGTGAAAACTTTGTTACGTTACGAGTGATATAAACTACATTGGAATCATCTGTATGCATAAACTTTCCATAAATCCTCGATGCACTAAATGGGTTTTGATTATAAAAATTGAAATTTATTTTGTTTTGTAATAAGAACGTGTTACTTCGTGGTCAGTGTACGATTACAGTTAATATTGCTGTAGCAGAGAAGAATAGCTTGTAAAAGAACTTAAAGAATAAGGCTTCGTTTTTTTGCCTAAACAAGGATTAGTTACTTTTACTTGGTGTTAGTTGATGTGAACTTTGTTATGTGAACAGTTTTATGTTCTCTCATTCTTCATGAAAATGTTAGGTTTTTGTTTTTTTGTAACAATCTATGTATTCTTAGTCTCATGTTAACGCTATCGCTTAGGCTTTTATTGTGTGGAATCTTATTACGATTAGAGTAGTATTCGGTGTGTAAGTGCAGTATGATTAGATTACCCCATGTTGTGATAAGTTTTTTTACTTAAATACTTTACCATGGTTAATATAGAATTAACATTGTTCATCGTTAGAGATTATGCACTTAAAAGAGTAAGAATCGGTTTCACGTACTTGTATGTCTATGTTAATATATTTAAATTCTTGGTGTTAAGTGTGGATGTACTTTCGTTAATATTGACTTAGCTTTATTTCTTGCTTAAAAATGTGTTTAGGTTTGTCGTTGTACATTATTTTTCTTAATTCAGTTGATGCTATGTAAGCTTTGATTAATGTGAAACTTTGTTACGTATAGAGTATACTCATTGGTCATAGTACTGTAATAAATTACTAGTGTAATTTAACACTTCGGTTTGGACAGTGTTTAGTAATTATTCTGTTACAATTTAATTAATTGTCTTAATGGTAAATAAAACAGAGATATGTTACGAAAAAGTGTTACAAGTAGAGTTTTATACAATCTTCTCGTATGCTATGAATATAGTCTTACTTGGGTTTCAAAATATCATGCTGTTTTTTAGTGTGGGAACTTTTGTTTAACGTTTTTGTAACAAGTAATGTATAATATCCTAGTTGGTTTTAAAAAGTTGAATCAATGTGTATTATGGATGATCAACTTTGTCGCGTTGTGGGGTTTTAGATCTCTTAGGTTAGGATGCTATTAAGGCTAATTGTTAAGTACCGATGTGTGTTTGGGTCGTTATATACGGGTCAGAGTATAGGTTGTTATGAGATCTTTGTATATAAAGAACTCTGATTTTATTGTGAGTGTATGTTTATATTCAAAATACTCGTCTCTGAATTTTACTTCTGATGTCAATACAAGAATCAAATGTATATGCTGTTAATGTATACGAAAAACGTATTTCCAATACAAGAATTCATAGGTAATTTGCGTTAATGTTTGAAAATCTTGAGCAAAGAATGAAATCACTCTAGGTCATTTGGAACTAAGTATATCGATTTCGAAATACGGTGGCGGAGTTTTGATTCAAATATTAATCAGACTGTGTATTGATAACATCTATGTGAGAACAGGATGAACCTAGCATCAGCTTCGTACCATGTTTCGTTCTGTATGCTATTGTTTATTTACTCTTAGTCGTTGTTAAGTATGGGAAACTTTTGTAATGTCAGAAATATTTTTGAGGTAGAATCATAGAGGATATGAGTTTTAAGCCGACTTTTGTCATTAGCAGCTCACCGATTAGATCGTTCATGATATTTGTCTAACAGCTCAGTGATTATGATTTAATGTAGAGCTTTTTCACCTATGATGTGTAAAAATCTTTGTGTTTATTTAAGACATGCAAAACTCCTGCTTTATTCTTCATTTGTTATAGAGTAAAAAATGTATATTCAATTCTTTTTATATTACATTCGGAGAAAAAAAAAATGAAATTAGAACAATTAAAGTCAAGGTTTTAAACTTTTATTTCATCAAAAAATTGGTTATTAAAAAAAGAGATAAAGAAAAATCGTAAAAACAGTTATATAAATATATACAAAAAAAAACTGATTACATTAAAAATGTTTAAAAGAAAAAAATCTAAATATTTAGCTAAAAGATTTTAAAAAAAAAAAATTCATTCAAAAAATAAAGTTAAAAATAAATAATATAGTTTTTAAAACAAAAAAGAATAAAAGATGTTAAAGGCAACATTCTATCACATGTTTTTGCTCAGGTAATTGTACTTATACTGTATGTATGAGAATATTATGAACTTTTCTATTATTGGTGCATTAGATACATTCGGGTTTATCAGTAGTTGATATGTTTCTATTACATTATTATTTATTCCTTACATAGATTGTTAGATAACCTTTTGATTACAATTAACTATTTAAGTTATTAATATCAATGGGTTATAAAATATGACCCTAATTTTTATGAGGTTTATCCAAATGGATACTCGAAGATATGACTGGAGTCATAGAGTCAATGAGATCAATTCCTCCAATTTGAATCATTTGGTTTGGGCGAGTGTAAGTGGGGAGGTAGGGGTGTTTTTGGTATTTACTGATTTCAGTGATTTACCGTTTAGGGTATGTAAAAAATGCACAATGTTTTACGTTATAAAACTTGAAAAGTGTAAAATTTTGAGTAAAACAAAAAATTTTGAATAAAATAAGATTAAAAAATTAAAATTTTTTTTTAAAAAACAAAAAATTTTAAGAAAACTTAAATTAACAAAATGGAAAACAAAACAGATCAAAAGAAATAAATTATATTAAATAAATAAATAGTTTTTTAAACAAAAAGTTTTCAACAAAACAATTAAATAAATAAAAGTTTTTTTTTAAAACAAATAGGTTTTAAAGAAAGAAATTAATATAATAATAAACACAACGCTATCCTGATTTGTTAAATGAATATTTACCTCATCAGCTTCGGACTTGATCGTTCTGTATATCATTGTATGTTTTTAGCTGCTGTTAAGTATGAAACTTTGTTAATGTTAGCAAGTTTTATTCTTGCTTGAGCTGTGTTAGAGGTTTTTCGTTGTATGTTATTATTCTTGGTTCAGACTATGATATGTTGGCTTTGTTTAGCAAAAACTTTTCTACGTTGGCATATGTTCGTTGAGCAGTATGATAATTACGGTACGGTGATGTGATAAATATTACAGGTAGTTAATGCAACAATAGTAATGATCAGTGTTTAAGATAGTGTTTCTGAAAACTGTCATGAAATACCGGTGACGTTTTTTGTATGCAACGGTAGTTATTTACTGTTTGTTAAGTAATGGATACTTGTTATATGTTGCGATTTATTCATTGCATGAGGTATGTCAGGTTTGTGTCGTCGTATATCTATTTTTAGTTCAGGTTATATTATGATAGCTTTATTGATGTTGAATATCTTTTGTCGGTCTGCGTATTTTCGTTGGTCGTATGATACATTTAGGTGATGTGTGATGATGATTTTTTTATTAAATTTAACTAATGTTAATGGTAAGAAAATAAAATCAGCTGTATGTAGAAAACGTCGTAAAGTAGATTACGTCTGACCTCAAATGTTACGCTTCTTTACTGTTGTTAAGTTATGGAACTTTGTTAATGTTAGCTGTTTATTAGTCGCATACGAGATATGTTAGGTCTGTTCGTTGCACGCATATGATTCTAGTCAGGTGATGCTATGTTTCTTTCTAATATGACGTGAAAACTTTGTTGAACGTTATGCAAATATATCATTGAATAGTATATGATACTTACCGACAAGGTTGTGATAAAATTGTGAATATAATTACTATGTTATGATGTAAAAATATCCATGGATTGTGGGTAATGGAGAAGGGGAGTGGGTATATGGTGTTTTGGATTATACTGAGATTCTACAGGAGTTTTAAGGTATGTACAAAAACCAAATTTCTTAAAAGTTATAAAATATGAAAGCGTAAAATTTAGTCAAAACAACCTGTTTTAAAGGCATAAAATAACAAAATAAGATGAAAGTTTTTGATGTTATGTTATACAAGGAGATGATGAACATGAAAAATAGATCAGGATGAGCTGTGGGAAGGGATCGGGAGTGCCTTGGGGAGGCAGGGAAGAGGCCCGTGGGAAGGCTTTCAAGAGGCTCAGAGGCTCAAAGAGGGTTTGGATATCAAACTTGCTGTGGTATGTGATTTATATAAAAAACTTATGGTCAGTAAAAATTTTAGTTATATAACTTAAAAAAGTAATGTAAAAAATGTTTTTTATTTTTTTTTTTTATTTTTTTTTATTTTTTTTTTTATTTTTATTTTTATTTATTTTTTTTTTAAATGTTTTTTTAATTTTTTTTTTTATTTTATTTTTTATTTTTTTTTCATTGTTTTTTTTCATTTGTATGTTATCTGTATCGAGGATACTAATACATAGAAGATGTATTACCAAGTTTCGGTTGTTCTAACACCATATATTCATCAGTTTTTTGTGCGCGCGGTTGACCCCCACTTGTGGGATGTTGTACGGCTATTTAACCCATATACGGAGTGATGGGTACTTATTGAAAAGGTAATACTACTTCCGAGTTTTTCAATCGTTCTAGGTACAATATTATACAGGTTTGGGTCCTCAGAGATTCTCCCCTATTAGGCTGTGTACTGGTTATTTAACCCATATATGATGTGAGTACCTTATATTGTAAGGTGGTATACCGAGTTTCATCGTGTAACTAGTATCATATATATTCAGCATTTGGGGGCAGTCCGATTTTGGTCAGAATACGTCATTTTCCCGTATACTGATCTAAAGAATATTTTCGCAGACCTAAAAAGGCTGTATATCAGAGTTGTCGTGTTGTTCTATGTCAATTTTGCCAGAATTTTGCGGAGTGAGCTAAGACCGTTGGGAGCACTCCACAGTTCAGTATTTACACAAATGGTGTTGTCTAACATCTAAGATACAACTCCAATCAGTAAGGTTGTATAACAGAGTTTACATCGATATCTAGGTCTTAATATTGTCAGATTTTGTTGTGTGAGTAACCCGACCGTCTGTCGGGCAACAGACAGTCTATATTTACACCTGGGGGTGCAGTCTAAAGATACATCCTCAGCGGCTTGTATACCGAGTTCATCATCTCTAGTCAATATTTTCAATTTTGGGGGTCCGGTCCCCGAAATTTGGTCGAAATCGGTCATTTTACGCTTAAATCGTTGGATGACATCAAAGGCAATATCCACCTAACATCAGATTATTATTGAGTGTTAAATATCAACGTTTCGATTGATTCCTATTTATATTTTTTTCAGAAATTTTCCGGGGTTGAGTACAAAAATTTTCTAAGCGTTATGTAGCGGGAGAAAAACTCAGTGCTCACAAGTCATATTTTAATCTCCCAGAGCATCAGTAATATAGCAGTCCTAAGAAGGTTCTTTGTATGATATACGAGTAGTTTGCTATCATTATACGCCAGCGCCAAATTATATATTAAGTCAGATTTGGGAAGGTTGGTTCCGTCAAAAAAGTTTTGTGTCAAATCAGGTCCTATTTACCCCGTATACTCGTTCTATATAACATACTAAATAGACTGTATTAATGCTAATAAGTCTCTTCTAGCTTTGTACAGATCTAGAGTTTTAATGTTTGGGTGGGAATCCCTTCTGGGGGAATCCTAGACTCACCTATTTAAACGGTCTTTTAATAACCATCCATATATTACGACTGTACTGACCTCGATAACTATAAGGATCAACAACACTTGTTTTGTTATTCGACTGTTTTATTAACCGGCTTCCGCATTGGAATCAGCATCCGGTGCCGTAGCCAAACTACTCAGTATTCCACACACACCAGTCTTTCTAGAAATTCTATACTCTGAAATTCTTTCACAAATTTCAAGCCATATTTACGAACTACTTTGATTTTTAAGTGGGGTGGGGTCCCCTTTCGGGCACCAGTGGGATGTAACTCTCGATACAACAAGGTATATATGTCACATCTAACCATTCTGCCAATTTTTAACTCTTATATTAAACATAATCGTCTAACTAACTACTCCTAGACTACTATCTACTACTACTCATACTACTATACTACTATCTACTACTATCTCATCTAGAGCTACTACATTATACCTCACTACTCTAATAAATAGAGACTAAAATAATAATCCGAGATAAGACATAGTTTGTCAATAAATAATAATAAATATAACATAATGAATGATAAAATAATAATAATAAATAATAATACATAAATAATGAATAATAATAATAATAATAAGCAATAACACCAAACTAATGATAACAGAGAAATAATAATAATATAATAACTAATAATATATAGTAATAATAATACAAGAAGCTGAACAGGTGTGAACGATGCTGGTGCTCGAGCGACGGTGGCGTGTGTGTGATGGCGTGCGGTAGTGCAGTGTAGGTTCGAGTGCGGTTGCGATTAGCGGGCTTCAGAGTCGCGAAGAAGGGCTGGTGACGGGAGTCGTGAGTCGTGAGTCGTGAGTCGTGGCTCACATGCTTCAAGGCCATGTTAATGTATATGTATATATAAAGAAGTTACACCTGTGCTGAGGAGTTGTATATATATATTATTATTATTATTATTATATTATATATATATATATTTATATATATTATTATATATTATTATAGCAGTGAAAGAGTTATATATATATATATATATGTATATATATATATATATATATATATATATATAGTATGTGATGTTATATATATATAATATATATATATATATATATATATATATATATATATATATATATATATATATATATATATATATATATATTAGTATAACTTATGTCAAAATTGACTGTTTGCGGATGCGGATGCGGATGCGGATCTTAAAGATGATGAGGATGCGGATTCGGATCTTAAAGTAGATGAGGATGCGGATGCGGATGTTTATTCTTTGACTTTGAAGTTTGAATTGGGTGTTCTTGATATATATATATATATATATATATATATATATATTATATATATATATATATTATATATATATATTTATATATATATATATATATATATATATATATATATATATATATATATATATATATATATATATATATATATATATATATATATATATATATATATATAGTATATATATAAAGTATATATATATATATATATATATATATATTTGTATTAAAATATATATATATATATATATATATATATATATATATATATATATATATATTACATCTTACATTCTCTCCCAGTCAGGCTTACGAGCCTGTCAGTGGGGCCAACCTCCGCTTCCATCTTGTTCTATCCATCACGATCCCATCCGCCATCAGCTCATCCATTGCAGGCATCTGGTGTTTCCTCAATGCTCTACTGTGTCTCTCCACCTCTTCCGCGGTCTTCCTCTCGGTCTCACTCCCTCCGGTTTCCACCTCCACCTCCTGCTGGCAACTCTCTCTCCCTGCATCTTCTCCAGGTGTCCCCACCCACCATCTCAGTCTGGCTGCGTCCACTTTATTCATCATGGTTTCACACCCACGCTCTCCCTCACTGTCTCGTTTCTCACTCTGTCTCTTCTCGTCTTTCCAATCACTGTCCTCAACACATTCATCTCCGCTCTCCCATACAACAGTATCGGCGTCAACACTTCCTCATATATTTCTCTCTTCACCTCTTTTTTCATATATTTATCTTTCAGGATGGGGTATACTGCTCTTACAGTCCTGCCATACTGCTCAATCCTACTTGTAATTTCCTTTTTACACATCACCCTTCTCTTTCCAAGTGATTCCTAGATATTTATATCTATCCACATTTTTAATCTCTCTACCGTCTACCTCCACTATCAACTCCTCCTCCTCCCTGCTTACTACCATTATTTCTGTTTTCTCCACATTCATATTAAATCCTGTTTCTCTCAACTTTTTTGCGAAGCAAAACACAGCACCATTTGCTTCAACCTCACCACATCTCCACTAACACAAATCATCTGCATATACCATGATCTCTCCGTCAATCTTCTTCTAAACTCTCGTTTACACCTCTTATGACTGTGTAATGTCCAAATACGCTATAAACAGTATCAGCGACAGCACACTACCCTGCCCCCCTGTTCTTACCTCAAACCATTCCTCGCTTTTATATCCTGTTCTTACTTTACTTATGCTATTCACGTATGTACTTTTTACTGCCTTTATCAGTCTGCCTCCAACTTCATATCCTCTCCGAACTCTCTCCACAGCTTTCTGCGTACAGAATCAAATGCTTTCTTCAAGTCTATATGATATATGCCTTCTTATTGTATTCCCATGTCTTTTTCTGTATCATTCTTAATGCAAACATTAAATCTGTAGTACTTCTAACACCTCTGTACCCATACTGCTCTTCACCCAATCTTGGCTCTATTTTTGATCTTAATTTTCTTTCTACCAATATTCTTTCATATAGCTTTCTGCCATGATCCATTAGTAAGATTCCTCTATAATTTTTACAGTTTCCTGCGTCCCCCTTACCTTTATAAATGGAACTATTATTGACCTTCCCCAACCCTCCGGCACTCTACTCTCCACCCAACACCTTTTCAGAAATCTCAGCTTCAAGGCTTTCAGCCCTCTCTCCCTCCTCTCTCTCTCTAGCAACTCAATATTTATCCCATCCTCACACCAGGAGTTTTCCGCTCTTCATTTTTCCTTAACGCCTCCTCAAATTCCTCCTCCGTTATTACCTCCTCCTCTTTCTCTCTCTCCACATTTCCTCCTCTCTCCCCTTCCTCTTCCGACTGCACTTCCCAATATTCAACAAATCATCAAAGTACTCTATCCACTTTTTGTTTTTTTCCTTACCAATGTTTCTCCATTTTTGTCTTTAATATTACATACTCTACTCTTCGCTCCTATATACGTTTTTGCCAATCTAAAAATCTTCTTCTTGCTTTCCTTCATATCATCCATCAGTTCCTTTGCTAGCTTCTAAGCCACCTCCTCCTTTGCCCTCCTCTTCACTCTCTCCGTTTCATTTCTTGCTTCCACGTACACGGCTATATATATATATATATATATAGATATATATATATAAGATATATATATATATATATATATATATATATATATAGTATATATATATATATATATATAGTATATATATATATATATATATATATATATATATATATATATATATATATAAATATATATATATATATATATATATATATAAATACATTGCGAAATCAAAATTCAAAATTAGAATTATTCCTATAAACTCCCATGAAAAAGATGACAAATATTTATTTTATATGCATTTAATCAAATGTAGCAAACATCCTCAACATCCTCATTTTTCAAAAGAGGATGCGGATGTGCCGTTAGGTGAGGATGCGGATGCGGATGCGGATGATGTCAATTTAGTGATGTTCAAAATGTTGATGTCATGTCCATCACTACGTATATATATATATAGCAGTTATAGAGAGAGTAAGAGAGCATATATATATATATATATATATATGTATATATATATATATATATATGAGAGATATATATATATATATATATATATATATATAAAGGGTGATGTATTTAAACCATTTGGCTTCTTATAGTCTCATTGGTTTTAAACCTATGGTTTAAACCACATAAACCCAATGGTTTAAACCATAAACCATACAAATATTTAAAAATATATTTTATTACCGCCTTTTAGCATGTTGATATGCGTTTCTCTCTAATTTTTCAATCGAATATAACCGAAAGGCAATAAAGATTTTCTTGCTAATTGGTATTATTTGCGAGAATAATTATAATATATATATATATATATATATATATATATATATATATATATATATATATATATATATATATATATATATATATATATATATATATATATATATATATTATATTTATTATATTATGCTTCCGCAAGTTTAAAACATGATTCTTTTTTCGAGCTCTTGGGAATTCATTTTCTACCCATCGATGCAACATTTCAAAAGTTTATAATGAAACCCAAAATAGTGTGTGGCCACACATTAACCAAGCTGTATGAAAAACTAATTAAAAACTATGATGCTGTTTAGATTTGGAAAAATATGAACGTGGAGCTAGAACAGCTTAATCCACCACTCAACAGACAAGATTTAGCAAAAGTAAAAAGGAGGTATCATCAGGCAGTAAAAGAAGCTCACTTATTGGCGTATATTTTTAACCCAAGATATCAGACCGCAGTACTTCCAGAGGATGAGTATTCAAAAGCAATGGAATTTATGGAAAATGAGTATCCTGAATTGATGCCCATTTGTATAAATTTAAGAGCAAATTTTCCTCCATTTCATAAAAGTTACCTATTTGATGAGTCTCTGTTGTCAGCAGTGACTCCTTCATCTTGGTACAGATCTCTCAAAGAAAAATTAGATGAGAAGGTTATATATAAAATAGTAAGCGTATTGTCAGCAACTTCATCAAATGCTAATGTTGAAAGGGTATTTTCAAATTTCGGACTTGTGCACAGAAACATTAGAAATAGGTTGGGAACAGCTAAAGCAGGGAAATTAATTTTTTTGTATAAAATTCTTAATGAAATGAGATTTGACTTTTACTACGAATCCTTCTCTCTCTCTCTCTCTCTCTCTCTCTCTCTCATATATTATATATATATATATATATATATGTTATATGTATATATATAGGTAAAGAGTATATATATATATATATATATTAATATATTATATATATATATATATATATATATATATATATATATATATAAATAAATAAGAATTCATTTGTATATCATTATAGGTTAATTTGAATAAACTTTTCTTTATGCATGTTTTTTTTATTTTTTTATTTTTTTGCAAAATAATAAAGTATAACCTTTTTTCAGATAGAGTTTATATATTATAATATACCCTCTTATTTTTAACTTTATGAGTTTATGTAAAACTCAAAAAATAATAATAAATTTATAACAGTTTACAGTTATCAAGAAAATTTGAAATTTAAGAATCTAAAGAAATTTATTAAGGAATTTTAAAATATGTATTAGCACATGTGT
>JABUQX010102248.1:0-30745 GCA_015478945.1 Trachelipus rathkii | reverse complement strand
AAGCCCCTATTTGACTCTGTTTAGAATGTCTAGAAGGAGTCGATGTTGAGGCCCAACAGATGTTGAGTTCCGCTCTTTATTTTTTTAGCTCACCAAATGTTCCTTTTTTTTTTACATCTGCTTCGCAATAAGTAAACTCAAATACATTTAACATAAATGATCAATATAAACAATGTATCCCGGGAGCGTAACCGCGAAGACTGTGTTCACCCTGTACGGAGGACCATGGGTGTGGCCTCGGAAAAGCCTCCCGGAACTCTGCGTCCAGTCCCGAATGTATGGAAAAATAATGACCGTGCACCACACGGACAAGGCGCGAAGCACAAGTTTACACCGCCCAAGTGCGGGACAGCCTTCTCAGCGGTTAGCCAAGGTGCGCGGTAACCGACAATATGAGTCTCAGAGAAAGACAAGAACTACCAGATTTTTGACCTGTACCCTCACCCACGGGTGAAGGAGGGTAAGATGGGCATGAGATACGCACAGAGATAACAGCTCGATGGCCAATGAAAGGATACAAACTGGGGAAGGGAAGGGTAATAAGAACGAACGGGAGACATAGGATATAAAAAGAATAAGAATAATGAGGTATGACGCCGTGCTGTTGGGTGGGTGTCAATGCTGGTCTCCATCAGCTTTACCGTCTTTCCAGAAATTGTTTTAGTTTTCACTTCATATTTACACTTTTTAAGGTCCACCTAGTGCTGTTTTAATGTTAATTTCTTATTTTATTTTACGCATTTACCGCCTTTATATAAGTAATTTAAGAGAATTTACTCCGAAAATTTTGCAATATTGAATCTTTAAGCTAAGTTTGGTTTTATTTTTTTTACTTTCTCTTTTTAAACGATGATAGCTATAAGAATAGGATTTTTAGTTTATTTACCCTTTTTATTAATATAAGGTTTTAAATTTAAATTTTATGGTTTTAATGCAGGTTTTCACCACGTTAGGGTTTTATTTACATTTAGCTTATGTTTTAACATTTGTTTAAGTTATTTTGTTTGTCTGAGTGTGTGTAGGTGTATGTGTATAGATTTAATGTGTTTTAGTTTAGTATGTAGATTGTGTAGTTTAACTTTTTAGATTTTTCAAATTTTCTGTAAATACGGTTTTAGCGTTTTAAAATTTCCTAAAGTTTTATTATACAAAATTTGATTTATAATTAATTTTAGAATATAAACTTTTTAATTTAGGTTTTAGGTGTATGATCATTTTTTATCACGATTTCTCGTTTTATTTTTGTCTGTCTTTGGCTTTCGTTTTTGTTTGTTGTGTGCGTGCGTGTGTGTGATGGCAGGTGTGCGTAGATGCGGGCTTTCTATCGACTTCACCAACATCCGCGGCTTAAGCTCTAACTCTGCTTCCGTGGAACACCACCTTTCTAACTCTAACCCTAATCTTTTGCTCTTGTCTGAGACTCAGATGGCTAAGAATTCATCCTCTAACTCGTTTAATGTATCCAACTATAACTTATTTCATAATTTCCGTCTAAAGGGTGGAGTATGTGCCTATGTAAACATAAACACTCCTGTGACACGTCTCGTGAATCTCGAGTCTCCCTAATTTCGATGTTCTATGGCTAAAATCTTTCTCCCTTCTACTACACATAATCTTGCTGCTTCTGCTACTGCTCTCTAACAGAACAGATTTTCACGCCTTTTTTGAATATCTTACTACTTCTCACGAGACTGTTATATCTTCTCATCCAAATACTGAGGTCCTCTATTTAGGGGATTTCAATGTACATAACACTGAATGGTTGGGGTCCTCTCATACTGATTTAGGTGGGGAGGAGGCGAATCATTATGCATTTCTCAACGATCTGAGCAACTAATTAAAGAACCCAACACACATTCCGGATCGTCCTAACAATTCTTGAACACACTTGGACCTATGTGCACCACTAATCCTACTCTCTTAAAATACACTACTTCGCTCCTATGGTAAATCTGACCACAACCTTAACATTTCTAATTTTAATAGTTTCTCTCCAACAGCTCCAACCTGCCACTCCCCCCCACACTTTTTTTTCTGCACTTTGATTCGGGCGATTGGGGCCTTGCGCTTGCTTCTACGCTAACGAGAACTGAATGACTGCCTTTTGTCTCCGGTGACGCTTCGACTTCTGCCGATAGGTGAGAGCTGTAATCGTTGATGGATGAGCAGGTTTCATTCCTTCTTCGACTAAATCTTTCTCTCCTCATAATCCATGGTTCGATCGTGCTTGTTCTCTGGCCATTCAGGCTAGAGACAGTGCGTATCGGGAGTGGAAAAATTCTCGTTCTCCTATCACTCTGTCTAATTTTCATTCTGCTAGAAATCGTTGCACAGGGATACTCTTTCGACGAGCAAGAGCGGGCTTTCATCAAACAAATGTGCGCTAACCTCCTTGGTTCTCCTACTGACAAATCTTTCTGGCCTCTGCCAAAAACATCTCTAAAACTCTGTAAATCTGTCTTTCCTCCTCTTATTCGCTCTGATGTTCTGTTGCTAAATTCTCCAACTGAAAGGCCAATTCTCTTCGCCTCCTATTTTCCTCTAACTCAACCGTTGACGATTCTGCATTCCTCATCCTCTCCTCTCTCTCAGTGTCCTTGGCCTTTGCCTGTTGATTACATTCGATCGGGCATGGGCTTCCTAAACTCTACGAACGTTAGGAAGGCGGGTGGCCCGGATGGCATTCTCCCGAGTTTTGAGGAGTGTGCTTCCGTGCATTCCCCGCCCCTTCGTTCAACTTATTCTCTAGTCTCAATACTAACACTTTCTCTCAGTGTTGCACGCAGATGTCCAACCTATTCCGAAAAAAGGAAGCCGCTCTGATCCTTCTAACTATCGCTATAGCTCTCACTATGATTTCTATCTAAGATGTTTGAGCGTTTCTGTTTATCTCATTTCTCCGAGTAACGAAGAGTCTCGTCATTCTTCCGAGTCGAAAGACGCTCTCGTCGCTAGCCGTCTACTTGCGATATACTTCCAAATCTTACTCATTTATAGTTCCATTTTTAGGGAAACTACGCGCGGAGACTTGCGTGGGGGGCGCTTGACATATCTCCAAAGCTTTGACCGGGTATGGCATGCGTCACTGCTCTCCCAATATGCTCCCCTCCTTTGGTTTCCTCCTTCTCTTTGCTTACTTATGTCTAGTTTTCTTCAAATCGCTCAATACGGCTGTTGTTGATGTGGGCGACTTCTTCTTCCTTTTCATTTACTAGTGGTGACGCCAGGGTCTCTTCATATTTGCGGAGGGAAATACACAGTTTATTCCTACTTTCATTTGCTGGGTAACTCCAGATCTAAACTCTATTCACTCATATGCGATGACTCGACCCTTGACATCTCAACTCATTTCAATGCTGCTCCTTCTTTTACTTCTAGAATTGCCTCTTCAGTCTTAATCTTTCCGATTCTATTCTCGCTGATCTGGGATAGAATTTCCGGTGGGGTTCGTCTGAACCTTGTGAATTCAATTCTTTAAAAACTCAACTTACAAATCTCCCCTCTCTAAAACACCTTCCAACTTTCTATCTCTTTCGACGGTCTTCTCGTCTCTCCTGTTGACAATATAAACATCCTGCCTTAACATAAACAATAAATGTCTTGGAAACCTCACATCACAACGGTTGCTTAGGCGGGCCTCAAAGAAACTGGAGTTTTGTTTAGACTGCGAGACTTTTTTTCCTCTTCTCAGTTGCTCAGCTATACAAGGCCTCATCCGCCCTTGTAGGGAGTACTCCTCTCATATCTGGGGGGGCTCTGTTTCACCCGGCTTTTGGATAGGTTCGAGTCAGAAGCCCAAAAGCTTTAAACTGTCCTGTAACTTTCAGTTCCCTTGCCACCCTCTATCTTGCGGCACGCGATGTTGGTGCTTTATCTCTTTTCTATAGGTACCGCAGCGGCAGGTGCTCGAGGGGCTTATCACTCGCGACCTGCCACCTTACGCGCCCTCGTAGACTAGGGTGCTGTGTTCATGCACATGAGTTTTATTGTTGATGTAGGTTAACTCCAGCGCTAGGTTCGCTGCGTGTCGATCCATCTTCCTGTTACGTACTGTTCGGTCGTTTCTCTGTCCATCTTCTGTGATTTCCTGCCTGAATTTAATCTCCCCCACTTTAAAGACTGCGTCTGTGCTCATCTGCGTAATTTAATTTAGTTGTTTACTTCTGAGGCGTGTAACACCCCCTCCTTGAATAGGGCTCTGCCCGTGAGTGGTGGTGACAACTGAATGCTAAAAAAATAAAAAAAAAAAAAAAAAAATAATAAGCATAATAAAAATAACAGAAAATCAATAATAATAATAATAATAATAATAATAATAATAATAATAATAATAATAATAATAATAATAATAATAATAATAATAATAATAATAAGTGAGATGAGTAAAAAAAAAAAAAACAAAAAAAAAAATTGGAAAGTGGACTTCTTCGAGATACAAGTGTCTTGCCCCCCCCCCCCATCTCTCTCTCGGGTCAACGAGACACTTCGTATGGGGGGGGGGATTTGGGCATTGTGAGTGTTATTTTGTTTATAGAAAGATTTAAAATAATTTTAGATTTAATACGCATTCTTATAATGTATACAAATTTTATGTTCCATACATATAATTTTTATTTTTTGTTTTCTAATATTTATTATTGATTTGTGCAGACCCTCCTTGGCGATGCTGGTGAAGAAGAAAAGGGTTCCAAAATGAAAAGTAGTTCAAGAAGCAGACCTCAAACGTCAGTAACGCTTGATCAAACCATTAAAAGAGTCCTCTTTTATCGTTTATAAAAAACCCTCAGTTGCCGATTTTGCCAATTTTAGGTTTAAAAGCCAATGATGAGTTGAAACATTTTAAGATACATAACAAAAGAAAGTTTAAATGTGCACATTGTAAATTTTGAATCTAATTATAAATCGAGCCTATTAAACCATTTGTTAATTCACAGCAATATAAAATTGTTCAAATGTGCCTATTGCACCTATAAATGTAATACGAAAGGAAACCTAAAGATACACATGCTTAAGCATGGAAATGTGAAATTATTTAAATGTTCTGAGTGCAACTTTGAATGTAATAGAAAAGAATACTTAAAAATTCACTTGCTAAATCATGAAAAAATAAAATTGTTTAATGTTTCTTGGTTCAGCCTGTGAATGTAATCAGAAGGAAACTTAAAATGACATATGCTTGTGCATCAAAATAAAAGTGTATTTACAATAGTTATAATTAAATATGAATGTAATGATAAAAGATACCTAAAAATCCACTTGCTAAATCATAAAAATATAAAATTGTTTAAATGTTCTGAGTGCAGCTATGAATGTAATTGGAAAGGTGACTTAAAAAAGCACATGCTTGTGCATCGAAAAATAAAGTTATTTAAATGTTCTGAGTGCAGCTATGAATGTAATCAGAAAGGACACTTAAAAAGCCACATCATGCGTAAGCATGTTCCGAGCTGCAGATATTGAATAATCAATAAATCCCAATTAAAAGTCCACATATTTAATAAGCATGGAAATCAGTATAACGATAACAACATAATTAGGGAAGAGCGAAAATGCGCTGCAATCAGTTCTTAATGAAATTACAGAACAATTAGTTGATTAGTAAAGTGATAATGAATAACATAGAAGAGGTCAAAGAATTTGTAGTTAGCAGTCTGCGGGCGGTAAATCTGTTTACCGGCTCCGGCTCCCCGGCTCCGAACTTACTCTTAGCTATAATTTCATCTCTATTTACTCATATCATTATTTCTCTAAAATAGAAGTTGTAAAACTGACCTTATCGTTGGTGGGGGAGTGTCCCGCAATATTTGGCGAGGGCTGGCATTTCTAATCGCCATATCTGGAGGAAAGGAAGAAATTCGTTCGGGCAGTGGTGTGCGGCGAAAAGTTACAAAACTGGCTTCGTAACCATTAAAGATGAAACAGATGAAAAATACGTTGCCGTTGATTTTTTTGTTTTGGATGACGTCCTAGAAAGCCACCATTGATATGAGGGGGGACGGAACCTTGTGCGCATCACGCGATCTCTCCTACCAAAAGCGAGGACACAAAATGTCCCGATAAGAGCCCAACCCAGCAGGACTCGACCTCCACAAGATGTGTTGTTTGGCTCGCCTGAGGCTGGCCCCGGTACATCTGAAGAACACCAGAACCGCAGATACTATACCCTTAATAAAAGGGGAGCAGAAAAAACGGACTGGTCAGTGGAGGAAAAACATGAAATTTATTGGTGTTCCTTTTATTCAAGACACAATAAATTCCCCAAGAGGCATTCTTGGAAGAGAATGCGAGAAATGTTATTGAGGCGGGGTAAGATAGATAGGAGCAAAATTGAGAAATTCCCGGACACTAGATTTAACAGCATAGCAACAAATGTAAGGCAAGGTAAGACCCAAATAACAAAAGCTGAAATGGAAATTATTGAAAAGGAAGTTGAAGAATTTTTAGAACATGAAAATGAAGAAAAAGATCAGAATGAAATTCAGGGTGAGGGGTGGAGCTGGAACTTTGAAGCAAACGAGTACCTTATGGAAAGCTACTACATTGGCGAATTCATTCCACTTAAGAAAGCAAAAAGTGAATTCTGGAAGTACGTGGTGTAAATTTGCAGAAATAAGTGCAAAATGATTTTTATGGTAAATAGATTTAAAAAAGATTCAAAAAGTTGAGAGAAAGGCAATGATGAAACAGAACATTGTATACTCAATTAGTATTAAGAAGCGAAAGTGAGGTGGTGTTAAGAAAGATGAAGCAGACATGGCCCAACAGCGGAGGATACTAGAAAATATTAAAGAAAGGCGCTTTAAGAATATATGGAGCAATGGTTGTAGGAAGTTAATGATAGTCGATACTGTACCTCGAGAGGCACTTAGTTTCTCAAGAAATAATAATATTAGTTACTTTAACATAAAGGTTCTTATAGGTATTTATATGTATCAAATATAGTAGAATCCCAATATTCTCTTAGTTATACTTCAAAGAGAGAAAAATGGCATGATGCACAAGTTGCGTTAGATTGAGTGATGGGATCAGAAGTTATTCACTCTAATAGTCACATATATATAATGAGTATACATTCCACATTAGAGTGCCCCAAAGATCAGAAGCTCGAAATTATGAATATAGCATGATACATACGTAATACAGGATAGAATATTGAATAACGAGTGAGCAACTTGAAGGAAAAAAGAAATAGGAAGTAAGAGAGTAACGACGACATCAAGAGAATTTTAAATAAGTCTAAAATACAACCTCATGAAAATTGCAAAATAAAAAATCACTTGCAATTTTGGATCTGAATGATATGGCAAATATCTTACTCACTACCTGGAAGAGAAATGGATCACACTCGATTTACAATCATACTTGAGTGAGGAAGAAATTAGAGCATAGACACCTTTTTGTAACACATAGGGGTACCTCACCATTCGGTAGAAGCGAACAGGCTAACATGATATATAATGACTTAAACAGATAGAGATCCGACTATGGAGATGTAACTTGAGCGCGTATCAGGGAGCACATGACAAGCAGATATTCAATGAAAAAGATACTTCAAATTAATGAGGTTCGTACAAACAAATTCACCAATTATCGGTGACAATAGAGAAGAAAAAGTGCAATTTGCATTGAACAATTGTTATAAAATATATTAATAAATAATTATTAAGGTGTATGATTTGATACCATCCAAAGTATGATGAAAATACTTATATGTTCTATTTCTATGACTGTATTTTTATAGTATTTTCTCTTATATAGTTATTTTTTTTTTAATTATTTGTATTTATTCCACAAAAATACAGTATAATTCAGACTGATAACAATAAGTATCCTTAATAAACAAAAAACAAAAAAATTGCTATGGCCAAATTGAAATTTTAAGTTTTACTTTAAATTAAAGTTCATCCTGTTATAAACTGCTTTGTTAATACTACAAATTTTTGAATTATTGAAAATAAAAATTAATAGGTATTAAAAATAAATTTTTTTAGTGAACAACTAGATAAAAAGTTTATTTTTGTATCTCAAGAAGCATATTTATTAACATTTCTATGTGATTATTTATTAAATGAAAAGACAAAAAAGCTACAAAAAAAAAAAAAAACCGAACAGCCCGAATCATGCTCCCAGATCTGCAATAAACCACATATGACTGCAAATGAAAGTAGATGTTAACTTTGCATATCAAAAAAAAATTAGGGATTTTATCATATGAGTGCACAGACCACTTTTCATCGTACATTTAGATATACATCGTAACTGGTAAGCGTAGACATGTGTTCTTGCTCATAGCCTCTGGTTATTTAAGGACAATATAAAAAAGTTTTTTCTTATTGAGAGATATAAATCATATCAAGCGAAAGTCAGTGGCCAGGCTATTATAATTAAAAAATAATAAATATCCTTTTCTAAAGAATCACAAAAATGATAATATATTATCGTATATTTTGCATTATCAAGTTTCCGCGGTAAAATTTGGTTTTTGAAATTTCCTAACCCCCATTGTATAATGATAATGAAGGCCGGCTTAATGATATTGATAAGACCCAATGGACCCCGCACTTTCATTCAATTCATTTTTGTTTAACATTTATGTACCATACAGAAGATGTGGCACTATCGATCACGAAAGGATTAAATCAGCGTTGTGATACATTTTAATATTTTAAAGAAAGTTTTTCTCTTTTACCTATAGGAAAAACTCTGTCACAACAATAAAATTGGGTGTGTTATAAGTGGATTATGGAAATCGGCATATTCTATATAAGTTAAAGCCTTGAGAGTTTGTGTTATTTGTCCCCTCTTGCAATAACATAAGTCTGCCTCAAATTGCGTGCTTCTCTCTCACATTTCTTTTTCTTATATAGTATGAAATTAATAATATATTTGTGCGGTGAAAGGCTGGGAGTTGATCTAATTTTTATTAACATATATGATCAACGAATATATTTGCGTTTTTTAAATCAGTCAATAACAAGATAGTATTTCTGCTACATATATACAAATGATATAATTATCTATCTCTTAAAATATTTCATTTTTTTTATATTAAATAATGAACCTAATAATACTCAAAATAAATCATTCAGAGTTTATTCCATCAAATAATCAGGAAAGCTGTAGTTCCGGGTTCTATAATTAAACCAGAAAGTAAAATAAAACAGTATTTACATAATAATAATATATATAATAATAATAATGTATTGATAATAAGATGATGAAAACGAAAGAGTTCTATTATAAAATTCTCTAGTATCCTGTTAAACTAAGTTATTTGACAGACATAATTTATGTTTCGAAATATTGATCACTTATGAGGATGAGATGCCTCAAACGAGCAAGTACCATGTATATTTGGCTTTTCACAAATATTTTATAATCTTGTCGTTATTCAGAATGATGAATAAGTCGTGACAGTCTCAGCGTAAATATTGATTATTTTAATGATCCAAAACGTCTGTAACTTCTTATTAAGTTTTGTTTTTAAATTTAAGATAACACCCTTTAACTCATTAGATGATATATAAATCTGTATGATCAGCTGCTTATTTATACTATATCAGATTTATGAAAAGTGAATGGACTCTTGGTTCCTACTTTGTTTAACAGTAAGCTCAAAACTTTTGTGAAATAATGAGTTGAGGGTTGCCCCATCTTCATCGTAGAAAAAAAGATATTCTATTACCCTCTTCTCATTATATAACAAAAATTACACATATAATTATATAAATAAATTCTTTACAATTTGTCACTAATCGTTACGATTGGAAAACATTCGACGTACAAAATCAAAATGATAAAATATAATACAATAATAACCTTTATTTTCTAATATAGTAAATATAAAACTAAAAAGGTGTTTTTTAGATTTTTTCTTATTTCTTTCTATTATTTATTTTTTTCTTTTCATGTTTTATTTTTTTCATTTGCCATATAAATTTTATTTCTATTTATTCAGCGCGATGGAGCAGGGATGGTCCTTTCACGCCAAGTAATTGCTGAGTTCCTTCTGTCTGGTATATGTTCTTAAGTAAAAATATAATAGGGTCCTTATTACTGTAATCTCAAACTAGGTAACTACTTCAAATGATAAGAGTTATATAAAATGTTGGTCTTACAAGGCGTCTGAATCATTAAAAATATTTAAAATGATTCATGTATGAGAGAACAATTAAATTTAAATAATCGCGACTAACAAATAACCTATACATAGTATTACAGATATACAGTACATAAGTCATTTTAACTTGACTTGATACTGATTTAGTCAGTATATATTTTATATTTATATATAATATTAAATTATTTGAATATAAGAAAATAAAAGACAGTTTTGAAGTGATCCATATAATCAATGTAGTTTGTCAGTCTCAAGTTACGTAGCTCCTCAGATGTAGGAACAAAAAAATTCAGATATCCACCATATAAGGATTTTTTTTTTTTTGTGTCCATTGAGACTGACAACATATTATAACAAAAAAAAAAATATATACAGTACATTAAGCTTATATGCCCTTGTTAACTGTGTTGCTTTCCAATATGGCTCTTTACGGATGGTCTATATGCAATAGTTATAATTGTAAATGTTAAGAATTAATCCTGACCAACCAGAAGACTAGTAAAAGGAATTATTAATATCTAAGCCTAATTAAAGATAAGTTGAAGCACATAGGCTATCAAAAAAAAAAAATATACCGTACTATAAAAAAAAAAAAAAAAAAAAAAAAAAAAAAAAAAAAAAATTTAAAAATTTTAAAAAGGTTATTTTTTAAAATGGATGTAGTGGACCCAAAATGTAGAGTTAAAAATTTGTTGAAAAAATAATTAGTGACGTGGCAACCCCAACCTCATATTTTCAACAAGTTTTGACTCTCGTTAAACAAAGAGGAACCAAGAGGTCCATTATTACCAAATTGATAAATAAAATAACAGCTGATATAGATTTATATACATCTAATGAGTTAAAGGGTGTTATCTTAAATTTAAAAACAAAACTAAAAGAAGTTACAGAGTTGGACAATAAAATAATAAATATTTACGCTGACTGTCAAGAATTCACATTTGAAAACGCAGATAAAATTTGTGAAAAAAATGAGTACTATGCCTTTGGCATCTCATCTCTCATAAGTGAAATTGAAAATAAAATAAGCCCTGTACAAAATATTTCCTCAAATAATGCTCATATTGAAACTGGTTTCTCTGGTTTAAAAAGACCCGAACTTCAGCTTCCTGAATTTGATGGAAAACCTGAAGACTTTGATAGGTTCATAAAAAACTTTGAAGAAATAATGGATAGAGAGAAATACAATAAATTTGCTAAACATTCTTGTCTAATGAAACAACTCAAAGGTCCAGCAAAAATTTTAATACAAAAAAGCCCTTTAGCAGATATGGATTATGATATGGCGAAAAATTTGCTTAAATGTGCCTTCAGTAATAAAACTTTACAACAATATTCAGTTATTGAAAAACTTTTAAAATTAAAATTAACCAATGATTTTTATACTTGGATCAGTGATGCCAAATTGATAGAAAGTCAAGTAGATAGCTTAAAAATAAATAGTAAAGTGATTTGCCAATATTTTTTGTGGAATAGTTTGTCAGAACAATATCAAACCCAATATATCAACATTACAAATAATACATATCCAAATTTAGATGAAATTTTAAATAATGCATTTGAAGTTCATAATAGAATTGGGAAGAGTGGGTTAGTAAATACAAAAACAAATGCAAATACATACACTACTAAAACTACATCACAATTTGAGAAAAAAACAGTAGCTTTAGCTACTAACATTGATGTGAATCAAAAACAAAAAACAAACACTGAAACAACAAAAAGGGTGGGTTGTTCCATTTGTCAGACATTACAAACCGCAGATTGTATGGACCATAAATTGTATAGTTGCCCAACTTTCAAAACACCTGAATCCAAATTGCAAAAAATTAAAGAATTGGGAGGTTGTATTAAATGTGGGTACTTGAATCATAAAATTGAAAACTGTAGGTTTAAATTTAATGCTAAATGTAGAAATTGTAACTCATGGCACTCAGCATTTTTATGTATTAAAAAACAAAGTGGACCTAATCCAACTCAAAAACCAAAAAACAATAAAAATAAAAATAATGCACAAACAGAAACATCAACCAATGTTGTTGAACTAAATGTTACACCTGTAGATAACCCTTCTTCAGAACAAGTAGCAAATTGTTTGTTATTAAGTTCCTTAAATGTAACCAGCACTCAAAACATAACTCTTCCTACCTTCACCACAACTTGTATAAATAAAAACAATAACAACCAAGATTTGAGGGTTTTATATGATTCTGGGTCGGAAATAAATTTTATATCGCAGACAGTAGCACAAAAAATTAAATATAAAGTTGTACAGTCTGAAATAATGCTTAACATAAAAGGTTTCAATGAAAGCAAATATTACAAAACTTCTATTATAGAAATTGATATAAAAATAAATAATAAAAATAACAGTATTGTAGCAGCTGTGGTCCCTTCAATACAAACCAGAGTGAATATACCTTCCCCTCAAATTGTAAAAGCATTTGAAGAACATAAAATACCTTTAGCTGATAAGCACTTAAGAAATAAGAATAATAAGGAAATCCATATATTATTAGGTGTGAATGGAGCCCACATACTACCAATAAATGCATGCTCATTTGGGTTAACAAACAACAGTTCACTGTTATATTACACTTCTTTAGGAATCTTATTAGCTGGGGACTTGAATAAATTAATAAAAAATTTGCCATATTTGAAGTATATAAAGAAATTCACAGAACAAGCCGATTTGCTCGCAAAAAATGTCAAAATAGAAAATAAGATGGAATGACTAGAAATGGATTACTCTATCTCATCTCTAGCTCAAAATAATAATACTAGCATAGAATTGGATGATGATCTAGTAAATAAAAATTTAAATGATTTATTAAATTACGATAGTTTTGAATGTCCTAAAAAATTCTCAGAGTTAGATATGGAACTTATTAAATACTTGATTACAAATACACATGTAGATATGGATACAGGTCGATTGATTATGCCTTGTTTATGGAATAATAAATTAATAAAATTTTTGCCAAAACATTTTTATTTGTAATTCTGTATTGAAATCAATACTTAAAAAATAAAAAAGAGGCCTCTAAATTAGAAGCATATAATATGTCGATTTTTGACCACTTAAACCAAGGTATCATTCACCTGCTTGAAATAAATACATAAAAATATAATAATATTATATATATTTAGCTCATAATGCAGTATTTAGAGATCAGGTAGAAACGACAAAATGCCGAATTGTATATTTGTCGAACCTATGTGATAAAACTCAACAACTAATTTATCACATAATAATGTTAGCTTACCAGGACCTAATTTAAATAATAGATTGGATATCGCATTAACACTACTTAGGTTCAATCAGTATCTGCTGGTATTCGATTTGGAGAGAGCCTTTCTCAATATTAAATTGCCTTTTGAGGATACTGAAAGATTCCATTTTTTGTGGTTCAAAAATATAAAAGAAAATGATTTTAGTGTCGTTTCTTATAAATTAATGCGACTTCCGTTTGGTATTAGATGTAGCCCTTCCATTCTCATGGTAGCACTTTACATAATTTTAATATTGCATGTTCATACTTGTGATGAGTTTGAATATGAACTTAGGAAGATGTTGTATAACTTGTCTTATATGGATAACTTAGGTTATTCTTCATCTTCTGAAAGTGAAATTATTCTTGCTTATCATAGGTCTCATGTAATATTTAACAATTATGGGTTCAATTTGCAACAATTTCATAGTAATTCACCAGAGTTTAAAAAATTAAATTATAGTGAGTTAGACAATAACACTAATGTAGATGAGCCTATAAATAATCACATAAAACTATTAGGGATGATGTGGGATACTCATAATGATACTTTATATAATAAAAATAATGAAATGGATCCTAAAGCAAACACTTTGAGATCTATTTTATCTACTATAAATGGTCTATTTGATCCACTAAATATTGGGCTTCCTGGGAAGAATAGAGCTAAATTATTTTTACATAAACTGCAAAATAACAAAGATATAACATGGGACACAAAACTAAATAGTAATTTACTAAAAGAATATAAAAATATTTGCTCACAATATAATAAAAGCAAAAAACCAGAACTAAAAAGATTTATTGGGGATTATGCTTCTTCATATAATATTATAGCATTTACTGATGCTAGTAAAGACATTTATGGTAGTGTCTTATACTTACAAAATACAGATAATAGTGAGCTGCATTTTTTATGTGCAAAAAATAAATTAATTTCAAACAAAAATACTAATAGATCTATTCCAGTTTTGGAGCTATTTGGGGTAAAATTTGGAGCTCAGTGTCTAATAGAAATGCTTGACAATTTAACTAACACTTTCACACCTTTAAAAATAAATGAATTACATTTATATACTGATTCAATGGTAACATTGAATTGGATTATAAATAAAATTGAAAAATTAAACAAAATTGAAAGAAAAGGAACCATTATAAATAATCAGCTGAATTTTATTGAAACTGCATGTGAGAAACACCCGATAACTTTTCATCATTGTGAAGGATCTCAGAATCCTAGTGATTATGTTACTAGATGTGTTTCATATAAGGTTTTATTAAAAAATTCACTTTATTTAAATGGACCTATATTAAATAACAATAATGAAAGGTTAAAGGTCACTGTTCCAAATCCCTTATATAATAATAATAATACAGATTTTAATATTTATAATATTCAAACTTTTTCATATGTACCCTTATTTAAATTAGATAGGTTTTCTTCATTGAATAAACTATTTAAAGTTTCACATTTTGTAAGA
Source organism: Trachelipus rathkii (assembly GCA_015478945.1). NCBI lineage: Eukaryota > Metazoa > Arthropoda > Malacostraca > Isopoda > Trachelipodidae > Trachelipus > Trachelipus rathkii. Next base: position 15,872 of record JABUQX010102248.1, on the reverse strand, counting down.
AAATTTATTCATAATTTAAAGCTTAAAGTACATGAGAAAAACCCCACTTTGTTTTCCAATTGTGACCAAAACGCAATATGCTCATATGAAGAAAGTTGTAATGTCATTTTTAAGCAATATCAACAAGAAAATTTTTCAGAAACATATCAGTATTTAATAAACCCAAAAAATAATAAAGAAACAAATTTGGTCACACAACTCAATCTTTTTCTTGATAAAAACAATATAATTAGAGTAAAGAGTAAATTTGCAAACTTAGATGCTGATTTTAATCAAAAAAATCCAATTTTGCTGCATAAAAATCACTCTTTAACAGACATAATAATTAAAGAATTACATGTAAAAATGAAACATGCAGGTGTATATAAACTTCTAGCTATAATAAGAAAGGAGTTTTATATTCCAACAGCATATTCAGTAATTAAAAGAAAAACATTAAAGACTGCATCAAATGTAAATTAATGTATGGCAGAACCATAAAAATTAATCAGAACCATTACAAAGATTATAGAATAAATCCATCTCAAATTCCATTTAGAGAAATATTTCTTGACCACATTGGACCTTTTAATATAAAAATAAATAATGTAGTAGAGAAGATTTACATACTAATTATAACTTGCACATACACTAGAGCTGTAAACCTTGTTCTATGTAAAAATGTAGATAATAAATGTTTTATTTCTGCTTTTCAATTTCATGTGTTTGACTTTGGATTCCCACAACTTATAGTTAGTGACCAGGGAAGTAGTATATTAAGCTCAGTGCAAATTATTAAAAACTTTCTTGATGATGTAGATGTTAAAAATTATTTAACTCTCCATAATATTAAGATTTTAGAGTTTTCACCATACCCTGGTAAAGCTAGTTTTCTGGGAGGTTTAGTTGAATCTTTAGTCAAACAGGTGAAAAATATAATATACAGTGCTATAGGAAAAAACATATTAGAGCAGGATGAGTTTTCTTTATTAGTTAGGGAAGCAAACATGCTTATAAATAAAAGGCCGGTAGCATTTAAGCCAATATTAAGAAACCCTGAGGTGGATCCAAATATCCCATTTGCAATAACACCAGAGATATTGCTGAAGGGATATGAGGTTCCAGCTCTGGTTGTTTCTTCTCATTTATTTCATGATCATTCAGATGATCCAGATTGGTCTCCCTGTGAACCTGATCAGGATCAGTTATATTTGACTTTTCAAAAATACAGAAAAGTGAAATCTAATTTGAATGATTTGTACTATGATGAATTCTTAGCAAACTTACAATATCTTGCCACTAATCAGCAAGACAAATATAAAAATAAAAAACACACTTCACTGGGAGTTGGAGATGTTGTAGCCATTAGAGAAAAATTTTGTAAACCATACTTTTACAGTATGGGGACAGTACAAGATATTGAAAATAATGATTTAGGAGAAACTGTTTCTGTAAAAATTAAAAAATCAAATCAAGAAATTATAATCCGACACATATCGGATATCATATTGTTGATAAAAAATACCAATTTTCATGAAAATCTGCCAGAAACAGTTTCCACCACTAATGATAATAATAGTGATGCTGACAGCAGGGTAAAAAGGAAAGCTGCAGTTCAATGTAGAGAGCTACATAAAAAGCTCATAGACCAAGGGCAACTTTAATATCTCCAACTATATAATAGTCAAATAAATATCTATGTCCTTGTTTAACAAGAACATGATATATATTTGAATAAAAACAATGTAAAATAAATTTGGTTTCCAAATTTAGTTTACATATTCATCAAAATTAAATTCTTAATAGAATTTAATTTTGGTCCCCTCCCAGTGTCAAAAATATATATTATATAATGTATGATATACCTTATATAATATATATGTTTATTTTATATATTTATATATTTTTTTTTTGTTATTTTTGTTTTATTATTTTTATTATTATGGCCACTGGAAGTTGAAGATTTGAAATAATGACCTTTTCTTAATAAAAGCTGCATTTACGAAATGGAATTTATTTATTTAAAGGACACTTAACAAATATTAATATAATAAAAATTAAATATAAAAATAAATTTTTTAGTGAACAACTTAAAAAATTTATTTTTGATCCCATTTCACTTGATGGTTTGTTTACATATAAATGAATCCTCAAGCGAAAGCTCGAATCATGCTTAGCTCTGCAAATTGTGATGCAAGAAATTGACGTGGAATAAAATTTAGGATTGGCAGAGTGCCAGACCCTATACAATATCTACAGGAGCAAGACTGTGTTCTTTGCTCTGCCTATTTAGGCAAATAAAAAATTTTCTTATTTGAGAATCAACAACTAATTCAGTGGCCACTGATAATAAAAATAATAATACCTAATAAAATACTATATAATATCTTATTGTTTTTGAGATAAAAAGAAAATCTGGATTGGGACCTACTACCCCATGTATAAGATAAGAAGGCCAGCTTAGAAGAGGGCCCCATCATTTTTTGTTTAACCATATTACCATACAGAAGATGTAATTCAGTTTCCTACTTGGAAACTTCCAACAAAGGTGAGATCATTTTTTAAAGACTTGGGTTTTGTATGCTGACTAATCCAATCTTGGTCTCACATTCATTTGTATAAATGAATTAGAGGGTGAAAGGGGATCTAATTATTAAATATTAACCAATTTGCTTTAAACTATAACTATAGAGTGAATAAATGAATAAATTTGAATTTCATTTTTAATAATAATAATAATAAAAGTAATAATAATAATAATAATAATAATAATAATAATAATAATAATAATAATAATAATAATAATAATAATAATAATAACAACATGTACCGAGAGGTCATAAAGATCCTATCCTTTCAGAAAAGGATTGGCTCTGGATTTGACAGGAAGCAATTTGGTCAACAGAAAGAAGGAAATCAGCAAGTTAGAGAAGAGTTCTATTCCCCCTTATATAAAAATTTCCTATAAATAAATAATTTTAATTATCTATAATCTCCTTCAAATTCAATGTAAATATACAATTAATTTTTTATAGTAAATTTAAAACTAAAAATTCTTTGAATTCTCCCCTTCTCTAATTTATTTTCTTCATTAATTTCTATGTATTTTCTGTGTCCACTAGGGTTAGATATGTGTGGAAATAACGGCCTATCCCAGAGCTGTTATTTCCCCATATTATATTTAAAATTACATGCAACTCTAAATATCCACCTAGTTTTCTCTTTACTCTAGCCTCTGACCGCTAAGTTAGGCTAATTGCTTGAACGCTACCTAAGCCTACCGCAAATTTTCACTGGCATGCATGAACACTTCACTTGTTTTCTTACTGGATTTTAGACATTCTTTTTGATACGCTATTCAATCTAATGCGTTTTCGTTGCAACCTATTTCTAGACCTCAGCTTTAGGCTCCACCGACTATTCTTCGCCTAACTTTGGTCTATTTACCCTAAAATAATGTACTTAATAGGCTGCCCTTTTTCTAAACTCACCTTGGTTTTGGGTTTGGTTATATAATTAACCCTTATTTTTCGTATTTTAATATAAATAAACTATTTTTATTGTTTACTCTTAATTCTCTAGAAAGGAAGTTCATACATTGCGATTTTGAAGTGATAATTCAATGGTGCGTAGCTTGGTTAGAAATGACAACTACATTTATTAGAATTTGGCTCTACCCTATACTTCGTAGTTCAGCTCTGTAGTTCAGCTCTGTGCTGATGTTTCTCGCCCCAGAGTGGCCTTCACGGCCAGCCCCTGCAGAGGCTGGGGCCCGGGGCGTAATCCCGTACTTGGTGTGGCACAGTGGCAGCCTCTACTCAGTGAATCTGCAGGGCTGCAAGCGGCCTGCAAACCAGGACAGAGGGCTGAGAACAGGGGCTGGTGTTGAGGAGGTATTTTTAGGAGTGTAGGCAGAGGGCCGAGGGCTTACAGGGAAGGTCGGAGGCATCTAATTTTTGACTTGTGGAAGGCATGGGGCAGGGTGAGTGAGAGGGGACGGTAGAGGGAGGAGGAGAAGGAGGAAAAGAAGAGGATCTAGGTGTCAGAAGGAAGAGAGTGGTGGGATGGAGACAGAGGGAGATGAAAGGAGAAGGTGGAGGAGATAGAAAGGAGGTGGAATCTGGTACAGGATAAGAAGATGATGCATCCAAAGGAATCAATTGGTTTTAGAAGCAATTAAGATCTGGACGTCAGGAGGGTCCTTTCAAATAGGCAGGTTTAAGACTGATCGATCGACCTCTATAACGTCTGGTACAGAGTGGAAGCTTCCATACTTTGAAACTACTCCTTTAGAAGCTGGCACCGGGAAGGGCCGTCTGTGCCGGGTTGGAGTGGAGAGCAGTGAGTCATGCTGCACAAAACATGGAATTCATCGAAGAAAGTCTTTCGGAATGTAAGAGTCCACCTTCAGCCGGCTTGGGTCCAGGCCGGTCGCCCAGGAGAGGCGCAGCGTTTCAAGCAGTGAGATACAGAGGGTGGGATCAGCAGCAGGAGGAAGATTGGAAGGCTGCCCGGCAGACGGGTAGAGGCCATAAGCATAGGTTCAGAAGCTGGTGCTAGAAGATCCTGTAACGTGTGCTGGCATAGCGCCAAGAGGAGCCTCAGTCCAGTGTTGGTTGTGGATGTGCCATGAGAGGAAAGCTTGGCGAACCTCCTCACCTGATCACGTTCGATATAGGGTGAAGCTAGCATGGATCTCTAGGAGCTAACGGCATCAAATCTCTTTCAAAAGGAAGAAGGGTTCAAAGCACGAGCTGATCCATTAACGGCCAGGGAATGCAAGCCAGGAGTCAAGTGGAACAAAAAACTTTAATGGGTGGCTGTAGACCAGAGAGTGCTTCGATCAACAGGTAAACCGATCAATACGGTGGACATATCGCTTACCATGAGAAGGTGGGAGAGGGTCCAACAATGTCGTGTGGACTCTCTCAAACCGTTGCCCGGGAGGCAAGAAAGTGCCTAAGGGAGCTTTAGTATGTCTTTGCACTTTAGAGCGCTGACAAGCCATACAGGCGCGGACCCAGTTCGCTACGTCGGCGTTAACTTTAGGCCACACAAAACGAGCCGTTACCAGTTTGCGTGAAGCCTCGACGCCAGGGTGTGAAAGCGAATGGAGATTGCAGAAGACTGCCTTTCGAAGAGCATCAGGTACGAAAGGACGAGGATTGCCTGTTGAAATGTCGCACAAGAGTCTCTTCTCTATGCCCGGAAGATTGAGCCACTGCAGCTGTAGAGGGTCCTGTTGAAGATCGATGTGTCTTGCTCCTGGCACACGCAGCCATAGCTGCAATCAATCTCAGGGAATGGAGAAAGAAGCGTTAATTCCCGTCAGAAAAGGGTGGCATGCGGTGTCCCTGGAGATGCAGTATGTCTAGCAGTAAACTGGAAACAATTCAGGGGTGGCAGGCTTCACGGGAGTGGCGCTCATGCCGTGAAACCATTGAAAGTGATCTTTGTGGTCGGTCAGGATATTGGAACTTTCGTCTTGAAGGCCACATCGCAGGCAAGAGGGCACGCTAACAAACAATTCCATTAGCTACGCAACCGGCGGACACAGCTTCTGCGTGAAAAAGGCTTGGTGACGCAATTCACCACACCGGAACTGCGAAGCACGCCAACAGCGAAATCGGAGGCATCTACCTGCACTGCTTTGGTGCAGTCGTGAGGGATGAACTAAAGAGTGGCGGAGGCGGGCTTCTTTGGAGCTCAAGAGCAGACTCTACTGCAGGAACCAGTCGACTTTGGTGGTTTCTCTTTGTTTGGGACAAGATAGATTTTATTAAGCGGGCCCTGGGAGGCACCCAGCTAATTTCTTAGAAATCTGTGGTAAAAGTTTGGTCATTCCAAATGTATGAAGGTACTTTTGATTTGAGGAAGGAAAGAACTCGGATAGCAGCGACACGGTCTACAAGAGGGCAAATACCCTCAGCTGAGACTGTGTGACCAAGGAATGTAAGAGAAGACGCGCCGAATACGCACTTGGTAGGATTGAGACGAATTCCCGCATCATCCAACCTACCAAAAACGGCACGTAGGTGATCCATATGTTCTTCAGGAGAGGAGGAAGCGACTAAAAGATCATCTAAATATGCCCAAGCAAAAGGAAGACCACGGAGGATAGAATCGATGAAACCTCTGGAAGGACTGGGCTGCATTTTTCAAACCGAATGGCATTCTTGTATACTCAAAGAGGCCAAAGGGGGTGATTACAGCTGTCTTGGGGACGTCCTCCGGAGCCACGGGTATCTGATGGTAGGCTCGAATTAAGTCCAAAGAAGAAAAAATGGTGTTACCAGACAGGTGGGAAGTGAAACTTTGTATATGCGGTACAGGGTACCTATCCGGTGTTGTGGCAGAATTCAAAGCCCTAAAATCACCACAGGGTCTCCAATCACCCGTGGTGCCCTTAGGGACCATGTGTAGCGGAGAAGACCAACAACTTTTGGAAGGGCGCACAATGCCAAGTTGCAACATGTGATCAAACTCGGCCTTGGCGGCCTTGAGCTTATCAGGTGGGAGGCGGCGAGCTCGAGCAAAGGTGGGTGGGCCAGTAGTTTCGATATGATGTTCAACAGAATGCTTAAGAGGGGTATCGGAAGAGCAGGGATGCAATAACGAAGGAAATTCCTTCTGCAGGAGGGTCAGAAAGGGAGAGACCACTGAAGAAGTTGGAGGAGCAACAGCAGAAATACCCTTTAGAGCAGAAGCAATAATAGCACCGGGAGTATAAAGAGAAGTATCGCCATCGACAAGTCGGCGATTACGAAGATCGACCATAAGATTAAAATGGGACAAAAAATCAGCACCGAGGATGGGCTGTGTCACCTCAGCGACGAGAAAAACCCATGGGAACTTGCGGCGGAGAAAAAGATCCAACGTGCATAACCGCTCACCATATACCGGAATGGAAGAGCCATTAGCAGCGAAAAGTTGACGGCCAGGAAGAGGGATAGCAGAGTCCTGGGACGGGTCCCTGGGTACCAGCGAAAGGCTGGCCCCAGAATCGATCAAGAAGACAAGTTTAGAGGACTGATCGTAGATACGAAGAACATCCTGTGCAGTAGTAGGAGAAGAAGAAAAAGAGCCAGCATCTCCCGTCGCTCCTACGACGGGATGGCTGTCGAGTTTCCCTGATAGAGGGGGCAGGAAGGATCGCATTTCTTGGCATCCATGCCGAAAGTATGGTGATAATAACAGTACCCATGAGGATACTGGCGCTGGCGTGAGGAAGAAGCAGAGGGTGAACGAGGACCGCGAGAAGGACGAAAGTTGGAAGGAGTGGGATCACGAGAGCGAAAAGTGTTATTATTAATTGCCGCTGTAAGGGAGAGAAGGGCAGTTTTAATGTCGGCCATGCCAGTTTCGAGAACCGAAACCCGGGTATCCAGAGCTGCCGAAGGAGGAGGTTGTACTGCGAAAGCGTGAGAGTAGGAAGGTTGAGGTGGGTGAGAATAAGGAGGTTGAGCTGGATAGGAGGCAGAAGGCGGTTGAGGAACAGGAGGAGGAGGGAGAGTAGCGGAGGCGGTGTTAGAGTATTGGGGAATGTGTTGGGCGTGAGTTGTAGATGGTTGAGGAGGTGCGAGAGTTGAAGAGGTAGGAGAAAGAGAGGAAACGGCGTAAGAGGTGTGGACCAAAGGCTCCACCGGAGGGCGCAAAATTCTGTCTGCTGTAGCGGCAAACTCAGTGAGGGACAACGTCGGGTTCATTGATTGCAGTACGCTGTGATGTCGAGCAGGCATCTTCTGGAGGAAGAGGGTGCGAATTATTTTCTCTTCCCGTGTAGATGGAGTGCCACCCAACAAACTCAGCATCCTTACCATCAATTCCGAGGGTTTCTGGTCGCCCAGTGAGATGCCTCCAAGCAGAGTTTCCAATTGTTCCTCTCTGGTGGGAGCCAAGCGGTCGATAATAAGGGTTTTGAGCGTGTTGTAAGGGGTTGTAGAGTTTCTAGTTGTTGCCAGGCCATCCCTGATTTGAGAGGCAAGATTCTGGTGCGACATTACTAGATATACTTCCTTCTCATCTTCCGATGGTCAGGGCTGCCTTAGGTCAAATCAGCTCAAGGATTGTTTACAGAAAGAAAGGTTGCAAATAGGTGCACAGGGAAACTGAAGGTGGGGCAGTGAAAGTAGAATGGTAGAGTGAAAGGAAAAAAATAGAAATAAGATGAACAGGCTGGAGGCACTAATAACGGACCATTGGAAAAAATCAAAAGAAATTACAGCAAGTGAACTAAGAAGAAGATTAAATATTGGGCTGCTGCAGTGAATTGCAAATAGTATATCATATATAATAATTAAGTTTACTCTTTTTTTTTTTTTTGTATTTATTGAGTGGGTGTGCAGGGTATCCTACAGCTTTGAAGGTGTGGCAATACTATGTTAAATTACATACAACAGGGTGAACAATAATAACAACAACAAATAATAAATCAATAATAATAATATAATAATAATAATAATATATTAATAATATAATAACTCAAGTGATAGACAAAAAATAACAAAATACCCGGATGTAGAACAATTTATATGTTCAGTATGAAATGGATGCAAGGTGAGGTCAACAATTAGTTTGATACTCACCAAACCTTGAAACATATACTGATGGCTGCTGGAGCTCAAAGCACATGTGAAGTGGTATGAAAGAAGCTAAAACCTAAGAAATGAGTGGGTAAATCACAGTAAAAAAACAATACTACAAACCAGACTTTAAGTGATTTGGTTCATTTGTGGCATTTCTGGTTTATTTGTGGTGTTCTAGTTACCTGGGAATTCAATCTTACTCTTTAGATTACTATCATGGGTGCTTGGACCCGCTACTTTAAGGTTGATTGAGAAGATGTCTAACATGTCCCCTTTCTCACTTTAATTTACAAGTGAGAGTTGGATACATCAAAATAAAAACAAAGAATTGGATGGGGTGAACCCTAGTTTATTACTATTACATATAGATCCTTGTTCACAAAGAACTTCAGAACATGACTTGTATGTGGAGTAGTGTGCAAATTATTGATTTGAGAGGCATTTCATATATGCCACTTTAGGTAGGAAAAAGTTTCTCCCCATTGCTACATTTAACTAAAGCAGCATTACTTTTAGTATGAAGATTACTGTGCAAAATATTAGTTTGGAGGCATTTTTTATGTATATCATCTAAGGCAGAAAAGGATTTCTCCCAATATACATTCATAAAGCAACAATACATTTGTCTCAGTTCTGTTCAATTAGTTTGGAGAAGCTGTTTTATCAACTATGCCTCTCTGAAACCAAAAGGTTTCCCCAATAACAGTGCATAAACACTTATTAGTAGAATCTTACTATTTTAAAAGATTATTAGTTTGAGAAAAGCTGTTTGCTCTTATGTATATCTAATGAAAAGGTTCTCCCCAATATACATTCATAAAAATAACATACATTGTTGTGAGACTCACACGGGCATACCAACATCATATATTATTTTATAGCTTATTTGACCCAGGAGAGAGAGAGAGAGAGAGAGAGAGAGAGAGAGAGAGAGAGAGAGAGAGAAGAGAGAGAGAGAGAGAGAGAGAGAAGAGAGAGAGAGAGGAGGCTGAGAGAGAGAGAGAGAGAGAGAGGCGAGGAGAGAGGAGAGAGAGAGAGAAGATTTTTGGGCTGTTCACCTCTGCGCTACTATTACCCAGCTTGGCCTCTCACTGCTATGTAACGCAAACGTCCACTAGGGTTAGGTATAGTAAATACGATCTCGCTTAAACCTCTATTTACTACTGATGTTAAAAACTATATTAAAAGAAGTTCCTCAAATCATATTTTATTGGAACATTTACCTAACTCTACTATTGCCAGCAGCTCTCTAAACTGTATACAACTACTTCACTGGGGTTAGTATAACAATCTAATATATAGTCTATGCGACCTCTACATTCTATACAATGTTGATATATTTAAAAACATAATCTAACATTTTGGGTTACTCACACTCTATCTGTACTGGCATTTCTCAGCTACGTAACTAACGTCACTAGGGTTGTGATATATTGACATATGGCTATCGAGCTGTTATTCTATATATCTTAAAAATTATACAACTCTAAACTATCTTTCGTTTTCTTAACTCAGCACTCAGCCGCTAGTTGGCTAATTGGCGAACCTTTACTAAGCCTACACAAATTTGCTGTCTGGGCCACTTCACTTGTTTTCTTACTGGATTTTGTATTCTTTTTGATATATTCAATCTAGTACGTTTTCGTTTAACTATTTGTCTAAACCTCAAAAACTTTGGGCTCCTACCGACTAATCTAGGTTCCTTTAATTTGATCTATTACTAAAATAAATAGCTTAGCGAGCTGCCCTTTTCTAAAAACCCCTGAACTTTGGTTTGGTTGCTACAATTAACGTAATTTGCTGTGTACTAATATATATTTGTCCCTTTTGCTAACTATTTATATTAATTCTGAAAATTACATGCCGTTGCCGATTGGAAAGAGTGATAATTCAATCTTGGTGGCGTGGCTTGGCGTTTTTGATTGGCGAATTCTTCTAAACGGAAGAAGTTTTCACTTTCTCATTGTTTATCAATAACTAACAAACGGAAGTAGGCCCTACAATCAGAATTTTCTTTATACAGACACTGATACCGGTCTTCACGTTGCTACTTTCTGACTTGGGATTTGTGACGTCACATAAATCATAAAATGTTTAATGTTTCCAAGTTTTCGAACGACACTATTTTATCTTCGAAATATATTAATTATGTTATTTTCCAAAGAACTGGTGAAATATAATTATAAAAAAACTACAAACTTGAGAAATTTTATTTCTCTGTTATAATTATCATTGTTGTGACGTCACTCGAAGTGATCATGTTTCAAACATGTGTTTTTTTTAAACATATATATATACTGCTCTTCTGCACCTTATATATATACACACTGTATATATATATATATATATATATACTCTCTCTTCACTATATATATATATATATATATATATATATATATATATATATATATATATATATATATAATACATATATATATATATATATTTATATACATATACAGGGGTATACTCTTACCACTTTTTATATATATATATATATACCATATATATATATATATATATATATATATATATATATATATATATATATATATATATATATATATATATATATATATATATATATATAAGTAACTATAACACTAAAAAATCCTAATTAATAGCCTTTATAGGCTTAGGTCTGTGCTGTAAAATGTAAACAAACCTCAAAACTGAAGAATGTTCATTTGATTTTTCATCGAAAATGAACTCAAGAACGTCCTTCGATTTGGAAGAAAAACTGCTTGGTGGCGTGGCTTAGTTCCACGAAACGACAACTACATTTTAAACATAGGGCGTGTTCGGCTCTACCCTGTAACTTCGTAGTTCGGCTCTGTAGTTCAGCTCTGTATAGATGTTCTTTCCACACTTCCCTCACAGTGGCCTTCCTAATAAATATATATATATATCTATATATATATATATATATACTTTATTTATTTATATATATATATATATATATATATATATATATATATATATATATATTTTTTTATATATATATATATATATATATATATATATATATATATATATATAGGCCTATATATATATATATATATATACTATATATATATATATATATATATATATAAATATATATCTCTTTATATATACTATATATATATATATATATATATATATGACAACGTTGCCAACAAGCTACCTGGAACGGGAGAATTCAGATCAAACAGATTCCGCAGGTAGACTCTATAATTACTTAAACTAGATGTTCTAGGGTGAAATGATTTTTTTCTAGGAATTTGACCCTGACTTTCACCTTACCTGACCCTAACTAACCTAATCTTGCCTAACCTAGCCTAGCCTAACCTAAAAAAATTGAAAAAATTTCATTTCACTCTAAGAAACACATATTTATGTATCATAGAAATTCTATCTGTGAAAATTTTATTTTTGATCCGATCTCCGTTCCGTGTAACCGTTAAAAATAACTTTTGTCTAGAGGACAAAGATACTTTGCTGACTACACATAGCAATCGATCAAGCTCACAGGTAGCCTCTATATTTATAAATCTAGGGTTGAAATGAATTATATATATATATATATATATATATATATATATATATATATATATATATATATATATATATATATATATATACCTATATAAATAATATATATATATATATATATATATATATATATATATATATATATATATATATATATATATATATATATATATATATATATATATATATATATATATATATATATATACTATATATATATATTTCTAGGGAGTCAAAATAGAGATTCGGTTAGGTTAGTTATGTTTGAGTGAGAAGTCAAGTCAGTTCATGTCAGGTAGGTGACCCTAGGAAAAAAATTAATTTCACCCCTAGAACGTCTATACTAATGTTTACTAACTTTAAGGACACATCTGATAAAAAATACAATAATATTTGAAAAACAAATACATATCTTATTTTTATTTTATTTTCATAACGTATACTCCTTTAGTTGCCATAATATCTTTTTTTCTTAAAGATGAAAAAGAGAATATTGGGAATATGCGGATGACATGTGAGTGAAATTTGGGGGGAAGGGGCCAGATTTAATTGTAGAAGAAACTTGGCTCCGCCCATTCCCACAAATTTATTTATGACTCTATCCCTCACACGCAATCAGAAAGTAGTTCGTCAGATGATTCTAAAAAAAATTAATTACCTTTAGCGTCTTTGAGCTTCACCTCTAAAAATTTATTTTTATTTGTACTTTGTTTGATGCCACACTACATTTACTAATTTACCCTATTAGCGTGTAGCCGTTTAACTTTAACCATGGACAAAGTTATTCACCTCTAAAAAATGTTTATTTTATTTATGCTTTGGACACGATATACACTTTTATTTTACTAATTCACCCTATTAGCAGTGTAACCGTTAAGTAACTAACCTATTTTGGCAAAGAGTTATATATATATATATATATATATATATATATATATATATATATATATATATATATATATATATATATATATACAAATATATATATATATATATATATATATATGTATACACGGTATATATACTATATATATATATATATGTATATATATATATTTTATATAGGGAATAAAGCTTCGAGTAAAGTGGAAAATCTTCACATATAAACTTAAACATTTCTAATTTCAGATTAAATTAAAATTTAATTAAAGATTTAACCTTAATATCAAAACTAGTATTGTCCTGTATTATATAGGATACTTTCATTACTTTTTATAAATATCTAATTTGAAAAGTAAAATACGCAATAGATATATTTCATGAAAATTGTTCTTTCGCTATAGGCCTCTACTTCTTCTCTTGTATAATTAATTATCTGACCTCCTTCCCTATTACTCCTGAGTCAAACAAAATGTACCCATCATCCAAACGCGCCTGAAAAATACACACATTTTGCTTAAATATTATTTTATGAAAAAAGAAAACTGCTCAAAATTTCTAGAAGTAAAAAAAAAAAATATATATCGTTGTTTCGACACTGAGGATAAAATATCCCGATATATATCGATATAACGGCCGAAAAATATCGATACTTTCGATACTATCGGAAAATATATCAATATCGATATATATCGGTCCTCTTGCGGCATCCCTATCATGATATCCTACAGGTAGGGATGCCGATATATATATAAAAAAATATCGAGTTATCGATATATCGATATTTTAAAAAATATCAAATTGCTCTCGATACTATCGGTAAAAAAATATCGATATATTGGATTAAAAAAATATTATATATAATTCAGGGATGGCACGAAAAAAATCAAATTAAAAAAATCAACTGATTTTTTACTTGATATTATAAAAAATCATTGATTTTTGATTTTATTGATTTTGGATTCTTGACAACGCTAATCAAACCTGTTCTAAGCCTAAGTGATTGTAACTTCAACAGAAATAGAAAATAAATAAAACTATATATATTATGAAGTTTTTAATATATATATTTTCAATTTTTCAACAAACTATTAGCATTGTAACCCGTAAGTCTGTAACACTCTTTAGTGTTGCTGTTTCATCGTTTCCATTGTAAGATTTTGAACCCAGAGCTAGGGCCTAGGGTTAAAAATTGAAAATTAATGCCAAATGCTGACTAATTTACCATATATATATATATTTTGTATAATGTCGTATAATATATATGTTAGGCCAGTATTTGAATATTGTCTACAATTTTAGCACCTTTATTAGAAAAGACGTAGATATACTGGAGAGGGCGCAACGTAAAAAGCAATGAGGAGAGGTGATGGTGCCGAGCTTTGAGGGATAAGAAAAGGCGTGGTTGTCTAGATAGGCCCATGCGGCTACTAAGTATTCTTATTTATTATTTATTATGAATTGACTGGGACATTCAGAGGAGACCAATGCGGCTTCTTAATTATTAATTTTTATTGTTTGACTTTTTATTAAAAAGGACCATGCGGCTTCTTAAGTGTTATAATTATTATGAGTTGACTGGGACATTTTAGGGGCTAATGCGGCTTCTTAATTATTACTTTTAATTATTAATTATTATTGGTTGACTGGGATAGTCTAGATAGGCCCACGGCTTCGTAAGTATTATTCTTATTTATTATTTGACTGGATTATGGTTGACTGGGACATTCTAGGGGGATGTATGTAATGTAATTATTAATTTTATTGGTTGACTGGGACAATCTAAAAAGGACCATGCGGCTTCTTAAGTATTATTATTTATTATGAGTTGACTGGGACATTCAGAGGCGTCAATACGGTTTCTTAATTATTATATTTAATTATTAATTATATATATATTTTGTTATTGGTTGACTGGGACAGTCTGAATAGGCTATGCGGCTTCTTAAGTATTACTTCTTATTTATTATTTATTACGGGTTGACCAGGACATTCTAGAGTGGCCAATGCAGCTTCTTATTAATTTTTATTGGTTGACTAGGACAGTTTAAATAGAACCATGCGGCTTCTTAAGTGTTATTCTTATCTTGTTAACTGGGTTGACTGGGACATTCTAGAGAGGTTAAATGCAGCTTCTTAGTTATTATTCCAGGAATAATAATTAAAGAGCTGCATCTCTCTAGATGTCTGGTATAATTTCCTTCTTTTCTGTGAAGCAAAGCTAGTCAACTCAGCTAAGAAATAAAGAATACTCATGGATGAGCGTCAGCTATAACAGATAATACATAAGAAAAATTTATAAGATTTTAAAGCCTTACCTGAATTTTTGACGTTTCAAAGATTTTTGCTCTTTTGAATAAGATCTAGATAGTCCATAGATAACTCTACACCTTTTGGTTTAGTAATCTATCACTTAAAATCTTAGTTAGGGTAAATTTGATTGGTGAGAAGGTAAAGAGAATAGAGATAGGTTGATAGTGAAAATATTTGAAAAGAAATGAAGAAATTTACCTCTATACCCTTTTTACATTTTGATTAACTTTGATTACATTACACAAACACGACTAAATAGTACCGCTTTTGAATTAGAAGTGATTCCACAATTGTCGCAACGTTGTGATTTTTTAGTGAAAATTCTGGTGAATTATATCCACAGGGACAAAAATATAAATTCCACTAAAACTAATATACTGTAGCTATATAGCTAATAGTTTCTATATCCTAAAATAAAATACTATATCCTAAAATAAAATACTAAAATAAGCAAAATAGAAGATATATATGTGAAAGTATATAATAGTTTTTATATCCTCCCACTGAAGAGTTGCAATGAAAACCATTGCAATTAAAAGAATTAAAGATTTTACAAATCAGATAAATTCCTGCGAAGGAATT
>JABUQX010102247.1:7500-42356 GCA_015478945.1 Trachelipus rathkii | reverse complement strand
ATTATATATATATATATAATTATATATAATATAATTATGAAAAAACTTTCTTATGACGTAAAAATGATAAGTTGTGATGAAATACCCTTGGCAATATTAAAATTTCTTTATTAATACATTTAAAACCTTTACACAGAATAAAATAAAGATCACATATATACATAATGACAATTTTACTTCGTCTAACATAGTTGAAAGACCTCTCAGAAATGAAAAACAGAACAAATATTTATGTACATTAAGTACGAAAAACACATTTGGGTGTTTGTTATTAAAATCTTTCCTCTTATGTCCTTCAAGAAGTTTTAGCGAGCCAAATGGAATTCTGAATACTGTCCAATTTCACCGTTTCTTGCATTTTGTTTATCAGTAAATTATAAATTGTAACTAATTTTATTATTTTCCTTTTTTCGAATATTTCTGCAAAATAATTAAGGGGAATATTTTTAAAATTGATTTTTTTCTTACTGATCGGTGTGGTTAAAGCAATGAGTTTTTGAATCATTGATAAAATTCTTGCTGTTGGCGCATTCTTTCTTGAAATAAATCATTAGTTTCTCGACTACACCTCAGGCATCAAAACAAGGAATTCTTATAAACATGCGAAGTATTGAATATAGGATTTGGGGGTATTGACAGAATGTGTTTGAGAAATGTATTATTTTTTGTAAAAAAACAATATTGTTTGAGAAATGTTGTTTAATATTATAAATTTTAAGTCTTAGCCCAAACAGAACCTTTCTTCAAGGTATGAGGTATAAAGCTTATTTCGATGTGTACAAAATATTTTAATTTTGCTTTTGCCTAAGTTTTGAAAAGTTAGATCAAAGTTTGTTGAATGTACGACAAAAGAAATTTAGTTTCAGTTCATAGATAAGTAGGGGAACAGATATATCAAAGATAAAGAGATGTGAGAGTATCTAATTTGGTACTATAGGTGTGTGTAGCAAACTAATGGATTTTATGATATTAAGAATTGGTGTTCTTAGACGAAAAAGGAAAATGTGATAGAGTTTTCAAGAAATAGGTTGTTAGAAAGCTTAAAGAAACGTTTTGCGGTAAGTATCATGTGAAAAGAAATAAAACGAATGAATGTTGTTTATTAAGTGTAAAATGTCATTGAAATTAGTAAGTCTTTGGAATAAAACAGAAGACATCATCCATATAGCGAAGCCAATGAGAATGGAAGGAGGGTGATTGATTATATACTTATGCTCAATTAGCTCCATAAAAATATTATATATATATAGAAAGCTTACTATGTTAGCAAGCCAGAAATTGTTTGGTGTTGTTGAAAAATATATTGCACATGACTTACATCTAAGATTAAATTTGGAATTTCTTTTAGTAATATAGCAGGCAATATTGCAATGAAAGATTTTTTTCTTCTAATATTAAGTGGTGATATTGTAGAAACGGTAATAAATTATGTTCATCAGAAATTAATTCATTAATACACAAAACTGACATTTTCACTAATTAATTCAGTACTTACCACAAGCAAAACTTACTATGAGACAGAATTAATCTTTTCTCCCAAAAACTAATTTTAACTTATCTTCCCATTCCGTATAAACTAAAATATAAATTAAACAACATTCTCCCAAACATATTTGTTTACAAAAAAATAATACCATTCCCCTAAAAATGATTTTCAAACCCCCAAAAACTATATTCATACATCTCATGTATTATAAGATACCTTGTTTTGACTGCCCTGAGGTGTTTGTCGGAGAAACTAATGATTATTCAAGAAGAATGCGCCAACACAAGCAAGATTTAATCAATGATTCCAAAAACTCTGCTTTAAACACACACCGATCAGTTAAGAACCATAAAATCAATCTAAAGGATGTATCCCTATAAAATTTTGCAGTCATATTAAAAAAAAGAAAATATAGAATCATTATTATTTATAATACAAAAAACTTTAAAACAAATGCAAGAGAGGTAAATTGCGACAGACTTCGAAATCCATTTGCTCGTTCAAATTCTTGAAGACATCAGAGGGAAGGATTTTTTAAACAAAAAAAACCAAACGAATTTTTTCGTAGCTTTTAATGTAAATAATATTAGTTCCGTTTTTCATTTTCGAAGAGGTCGTTCAAACATATGTTAGACAGAAAGCTAAAAATTAAAACGATTCATTGTTTAATATTGCGTCTTTATTTTATTCTTGTAAATATTTTTAAATGTAATAATAATAATAACTAAAATAACAAAGGTATTTATCATATATAATATATATAATATATATATATAGTTATATTACTATATAGTATATAAATATATATATATATATATATATATTGCTTTTCAGGGAAATTATCTTTGTCTTCAAATCTAGAAATTCGTGCATTTTTATTTTCATCCGGAATTCAAAAATTACCTCTTTGAAACCCTAAAAAATTTTCTTCGCAAAAATGCAGGAATCTTTCTGCTTCCTCTACTAAACACTCTTTCTGACATTTTGGATTTTTAAAATGTCAACTCCAATTTGCCTCTTGCTCTCTCCATACTCTTGCATCTCTGTCGGTAATACTGCTGTTTTAACTTCTGCAAATTTGAAACATATTTATTTAAACCTTCCTCTAATACCACTCTTAGATGTTTCAGGCTAATTCCTCCTCCCGCCTGCTTTCTTTCAACTCATTAAAATATTTCTGCAATCTCTGAGCTTAACACTAGAAGGAGAGAAGTGCTGATGTTAATCCCTTCAGGTCCTTCAAAATCTGTGTTCTGAGCTTGGCACCATGTCTTGTAGACAGTTTTCCTTCATGTCTACCATACTTCAACTCTTTCCCTCCTGCTGGAAGAGAGCATTCATCCAGCTCTTGCAAAAGAAGCAAAACCCCAGTCAACCATCCAACTATCATCGTATCTCTTTAATCTCTTTCTTCTTAAAATTTTCAGTAGTAGATTTCTCAGACTACTTTCGAAACTTCTTAATCTTAGAAGATCTAAAATCTTCTAACCTTAACCTCTGATGCCAGTATCTTCTTAAATACTCTCGACTGTATTTCTTTCCTCTCTCTCTGACTTGCTCCCTGCATCCGCAAATCGGTTGAATCTAATCTGGCGCAGCTAACATATTGAAGGCATTTCGTATCAGTCAAAAAAAAACCCGGTTGAACCCAAAAAACGAACCACGTGTGTTTTTTTCGGCTTTTTTTTCTTTTTAACTTTTTTTGGGGCTATTTTTAAGATTTTATTTTTTGATGAAAAAAAATTAAAATCAACAAATAATTGAATTTTGGTTTTAAAATGTTATTTCTGTATCATTTGACAAAATAAATTAATAATAGGTATAAATTAACAGAATTAAAAACATATAATTCTGGTAACAAACAATTGCCCCATTGCTGAATAATTCATTGCTAATTGGTGAAAAGTTTAAAAGGTAAATAAAAGTATTACTATTTGTTACAGGTTATTGATAGTATAATGGCACACAGAATATTTTAAGTAAGTATATTTCGAAAGGCCATTTTTCAGTAGTTTACTTATAAATATAATATTATATCTTAACACTAATTTTTGTCCAATTTTAGGAGTCTATCTTGAAAACAGTCTGTCTAATTAATTTAGTTAACACTTATACTATCTATATATAATATAATATAATATATATTATAATATATACATATAATAATATATAATATATATTATATATACATATATATATATATATCTATACACAAGTTAATATATAATATATATATATATTATATACTATAGTATATATATATATGTTATATAGATATACTTATATATATATATAATATATATTATATATAATTATATATATAATATATATATATATATATATATATATATTATCATATAATATATATATATATGTAATAATATAGTTATATATTAATAATATATAATTAATATATATATATATAATATATATATAACTATATCGTTATTTGATTCTTTATAGGAACTTGAAAAGTACTCATAGAAATGTTACTAAAATAGTGGAACTTTGTTGAAATTATTTAAATTTTTAAATAATAATAATTTGTAACAACATTAAAAAATGAACTTTGATCAAAGGAAAAGAGATGTTCTTCAGTATTTTGAGTTGTTATTTTGCCTACTTCTCTGAAGAAAAGGCCTTAGCTTTTGATCCTCTCAAGTTTTGTTGTATAAGTCTTACATAATCTGAATTGTGATGTTAGGACAGAAGGCTCTTCAAACAGGCAATATTATATCTTGTTTATCACTTATGTCTTACCTATGAATCGATTTGGACTAGTATAGGGAGTATCAATTCCATGCAAATTTCCCCTGTATCACAGGGTAATTATGGGAGGGAGAGGGTAATCCTCTTGCAAACTTAAAAAGGTTTGTGCTTAAAAGAGTTTTTGACTATCAAAATATTTGGAAAAGATAATTTGTGTAAATCTCTCTTATTAAATTATATATTATCTCTGATCTAAAGCTCTATTTTAATTCAGCATTTAGTCAGCTCAATTGAAGAACAAAGCGAAATAAGCTAACTTTGGGCTGCAAAAAATTAACCTGAATACCTTAGGGACTAATGACCTTACGGTAAAAGTTTAAAACCGTTTTCCCACTAGTATGTTCGAAGATTCATTGTGTAAGTTAAGCCAGATAAGTGGTGAATATTTAGGGATATTAAAATTGAAAAAATGTATTGATAAAGAAAAGGTACCAGATAAATTTTTCCAGTTTTTTGGCACTCATACATTCATTCCCCTCCAGTTATGATTAAAAAAAAATTGAATTTCTCTAGAACATCTATCTATCGTCAACCAGTTCAAACATAGACTTGGGTCAGAAAAATCTCAAAAACTCTGAAGGATAATAAATATGCGGACACGTCATATCTCTACTCATTAAACAACTAATAAGGAACAAATGATATACAAATTAAGTCTACAATTCAATGTTGCAAAATTATTTTTGTACTTTATTGCATACTATATAAATTTATAATTAATGAAATTCTGCTATATATTCTAGTAAATTTATATAACCAAGAGGAAAGAATTTATAACCAAGAGGAACAAATTTTTACTTTTTATTTTACTGAAAAGTTTATTTAGTAATTTAGTAATCTGAATCATCTAGTTATTATCTTACAGTCAAGAAAATTTAAAGATAACATTCATTTGTACTTTGTATTTAAATTCTAATTTAATTTTTTTCATACTCATCTTATTTCAATATTAAAAGGTATATCAGGAAAATCTAAGAAATGCAACTAGGAGCATTAAAATAGTACATAATGGTTGTTATATTGTATATATAGTTAATTGTTTTTTTAAAAATTCTTTCAATTGTTGGAAAAAACAGCTAAATTAAAAAAAACACTGCAGCTGTTTTTTTTTGATTTATAGGGCTTTTTTTTTTTTTTTTTTTTGGTCGTTTTTTTGTTTTTTATGACCTAACCGAAGGCTTTCGAAAAACTCTGGCACAAAGCTTTACTTATTTATATCCACTTTCGGTATTAACCCTTCTCTTTGTAACACTCTCTTGACTTTCGTTCTAGATCGTTCTTGGCTGCTAATTACGGAAGCACACGTATCTTCTTCAATCATATCATAGTCCTTCTCTATCCCAAACTCTTTCTTTATCTATTTCCCCTCTACTGATTTATTACACCTATGTGTCAAACAGTGACCTTTAGTCCCTATACAATGCTGCCTCAATAACTAAGTCTCCTCTCATCTATCACCTCCGACATAATCTTCCAAGACAAACTATAATCTCCTTTGACAACACAACTCTAACCTTTCTTCTGTTGTATTTAATATTCTTATATTTTTTTTTTCGCTATCTTTTAAAATTTTAAAAAACTTATTTATTTCTACATATTTTCTAGGAAATTGGTGTTCTGAATTCGCCTTGGGAAACCTCTTTTCACCAGGGCTGATTAGATCGGATCGGAAGTCGAGTGCGGAGTTCTGGAGTCGGAGTGTGAGAGGAATGGAGTACGGAATACGGACGTACATAAGTCGAAGCCGGCAGTCGGCAAGGCCGAAGTCGGAGCCGGGAATCGAGTCGGCAGATTTGAAAAAGGCGTGGAGTCGGATCGAGTCGATCGTAATATTTGAAGAGGGTGGAGTCGGAGTCGGTACTTTCAAGATAGAGTTGGAGTCAGAAAATTTCGAGCTGACAAAGTTATTGAATTGGACTCTTGCGAGTGACTTCATTCGCTTCAATAACAGTTCGCCACATGGGACTTCCACATCACAAATTGCTATTGTTAAAACTTCGAATTTATTATTAACGCACTATTATTTTCAATTTGGATCTAATTCTAATGATCAAACCTTCAACCCTTATACCATTCTATATTAAGCAATGCTGAGAAATAAAAAAAAACTCCAAGGTACGAAGAGAAAAAATTTTTATTTTTTTCTTTTTTTAATTTTTTTGGGGGGGGGACAAAAAAGTGTTTTATTTTCTTTTAAACCCTAGCCTGCCTGTTTATATTAATCCTATCTACAGGTTAAGCTTAAATAAAAGATCAAAAAAAAAAAAGTAAATCAGCGACTAAGCAAACGTACCATTGTTATCAAAATGGTCTGCAAGAGTTCAATCGAAGAAAAGAACATACAACGAAGCATTTGTAAGTGATAAACTTACAACAACTATCCCAATTACTACCTTCTCCAATTCATTTTCCAGAAAGCTCAGACAGAGAGTGAGAAGCTTTTAGATATGAAGAGTCTTAGTCGAAAAGCTTCGACTGATCAAGAAAAGTCAGGATTCTATCTTCAATCCTTTACAACATATGTTCCATAACTTAAAATTATCTGCTGCTCTGAAAGAAGTTGAAAAATTGATATAACAGAAGCTTAAATTAGAAGAGGCCCAATCGATAAGCATCCAGACAATGATAAAGAATATTTGCAAGTGCTGTACTGATCTACCTCCAAAAGCAATTAGCGTTGAAACGCTTTTTCTGCTTCTTAAACATTATAAAATCAACCTAAGATGAAAAAGTAGGAGGACCCTGCAAATGATATCTATTTTTAAGAACTAATCATTCATTGAGTAGATGACACTAGATGTAAGTTCAGGTAAGTTCTCTATTTTTATATATGATAGTATATATATAATTATATATATTATATATATAGAATATAATATTCATATATATATATATATATATAATATAATAATATATATAGTATTACATTATATTATATATATACTATATTATATATAATTATTATATTAATATAATATATAATATATATATAATATACTATATATATTATATCGTATATATATATATATATAATATATAATATAATATATATATAGTTATATATATATATATATATATTATATTATATCTGGCATATATATATATATTTATATATATTATATATATTACTAATATGATATTATATACTATATATATATATATTATATATATAATATATTATATATATATATATATATATATATTATATATATTATTATATAGTATATATGATAGATATATTATATTATATATAATATATTATATAATATAATATTATAATATAATATATATTATATATATAGATTATATATATATATATATATATATATATATATAAATCTGCTAATGGTATCTGCAATAAACTTAATCTAAGATTCAATCTACTCAATGAATGATTAGTTCTTAAAAAAATATCATCTGCCAGGTCCTCCTACATTTTTCCAGTTAGTCTATTATACATTAACAGCAAAAAAGCCGTTCAACGCTACACTTGCTTATGGAGGACTAGATCAGTAACACCAATTGATATACTACATTGCTGGAGATGGCTTATCGATGCCTCTTCTTTATTTAAGCTCTGCTTATATGCAATTTTCACTTCTTTCAGAGCAAGCAGAGTAAATTTAAATTATGGAACATTGTGTCAAGGATGAGGAAGGAACCTGCCTTTTTCTGAATCAGTCGAAGTCTTTCGACTAAACTCTTCAACTTATCTAGGAAGTTCTCATACCTCATCTCTGACTTTCTGGAAATGAATGAGACTAGTAATTGGATAGTTGTTGTAGTTTCATCACTTACAAGGTTCAGATGTATTCCTTTCTTCTTGAACTTCTTGCAACCTTTTGATACAAATGGCCACGTTGCATAGTGCAGATTAGCTTTTTTTTGTTGATCTTCATTTAAGCTTACCCTGTAGATAGGAATTAATATAAACCGCAGCTAGTTAGAGTACCCATTGTCATGTAAAGAAAGTTCTCTTCGTTACCTTGTTTTTTTTATTTCTTCAGCATCTTTAAATATAGTGATATAAGTTTGAGTTGAATCATTAGAATATTAATCCCACATTGAAACATAAAGTGCAGGTTAAAAAAGACTTCGAAAGTTATCAATGCATTTGTAGATGTGACAGTCCCATGTGACAAACCTTGTATGAAGCGATTTGAAGTCACTCGCAGATCCCACAATTCATAACTTAATAGTCAGCTCAAAAAATTATTTAGAAGCGCATCATATCAAGTTAACGTTACCACTCCGAACGCCACCGCTTTCAAAATTACCACCGATCCGACTCCGACTCCACCTTTTCAAAATTTCCGGATTCGATTCCGACTCCGACTTCCGACACCGCTCCGACTTTCGACTAATGACTCGGGGGAATTTCCGAATCCCACTTCCTCTTCAAAACTACCGACTCCCCGACTACCGCGACTCGACTCGGGCACTCCGTACTACACAACCCTGTGAAAAGAGTCAAAGGCGTTTCCAACACAATTTCCTAAAACATATACAACGAAATAACCATAACGTGATCATTCTAAAAGATCCGCGAAAACAAAAAATAGCAAAGATATTAAGAACAGAAGAAGAAAGAGAGTTGTCTTCAAAGGACGATATTATAGTTGTAGGAAGATAATGTCAAGGTGATGATTGCAAGAAAGACTTAGTTATGATTCGCAGCATTGAAAGGAGTAAGATGCGTGTTGAGACACAGGGAAAAAAAGACCATTGTGTATAAATAGAAAAAAAAGAGTTTGATAGAAGAAGACTATGAGAGATTAAAAGATAAGTGGGTGGCTCTCCCGTAATTGCAGCCAAGACACTAAGAACGAAATCAGAAGAGTGTACAAAGGAGAAGGTTAAATACCGAAAAGTGGAATTAATTAAGTAAAGCTTTGTTGCCAGGTTTATCGACAGGATTTTCATTTAAAAAAAAAACCAACCAAAAAAAACTCCAAAAAAAAAAAAAAAAAAGCCCACCTAATAAAACCAAAAAAAACAGCTGCAAGTAGTTTTTTTTAATTTTAGCTGTTTATTATATCAACAATTGAAGCAAACTTAAAAATTACTAATATAACCAATAATAACAAACACATATTATGTTTCATTAAGTGATCTAGTTGCATAATTCAAGATTCTTCACCTGATATTACTTTTAAATATTGAAATAAATGAAGTATGAAAAATTTATCTAATTTAATTTAATAACAAAATACCAAATGAATGCTATCTTTTAATTTTATGAACTAGAAGTCAAATAACTAGATGATCCAGATTACTCAAATTACCTTAAATAAACTTTTCAGTACAATAAAAAAGTAAAAATTCTTTCCTCTTCGAGGGACATTCTTCCCTTGTATATAAATATACTAGAAAATATTATTTGAATTCCCATTAATTTTTAAATCGATTATTAGTATGCAAATAAAGTACAAAACTAATTGCAACATTGATAATTAAAGTTAGTAGAATGAATCACATTTTTCATTTTTATTTCAACATTAGTAAGACACTGGATCCAACCTGTCTTAAATATTTATTTATCCTTACAAGTTTTGAGCATTTTCTGACCCAAGTCTATTTGAACCTTTACCAAACAAGACCTAAGTACGAGAAATTCTTTTTTAAGAATCCAGAACTGCGAGGGAATGAAGGTACATAGTGCAAAAAACGGAAAATTTATCTGGTACCTTTTCTTTTATAATACATTTTTCAATTAATATCCTAACTTCCACCACTTATCTAGCACTTAACTTCACACAGTAGATTCTTCAACATATGAGCTGGGAAAAAACGGTTACTGATACGAAAGCATTTAGTCCCTAAGTATTCAGCGTTATTTTTTGCCAGCAAAGTTCAGCCTTCATTCGCTTGATTCTCAATGAGCTGACCCTAAAATGCTGAAATTAAAATAGAGTTTAGATCAGAGATAATAATTATATTATAATTAAACTCTTTAAAAACGTACTTTTCAACAGAAGGGCTTTGCATACAGTTCAAAAAACTTCATTTTAGTAGAAAATCTTATAAGCATTTGCCTACTAAGTCCACTCCCCTCCCATAATACCTTGTGTACAGGGAATTTGCATAGGGAATTCATACTCCCTATTACTAGTCCAAACGAATTCAATAGTAAAGACCCAAAGAATCAACAAAGATTTATAATTGCCGTTTAAACCCTCTGTCCTAAACCATCACAATGTCAGTATGATAAGACAGTATACAAACAATAACTGAGAGTCAAAATCTAAGGGCTTTCTCAGAAAAGTGAGGCACAAATAAAACAACTCAAAATAACTGGAAAGAACATTTCTCTTTTCCTTTAGACAAGTTCATTTTTAATGTGTACAGAATTATTTATTAAAAATTTAAAAATTCATCACAACATCCACTATGTTGTAACATGTTAAAGGTTGGAATCTCTATAAAGAATCAAATAACGATGCTATAATATATATATATATATATATTATATATATATATATATAAATATATATAACATATAATATATATAATATTATAATATATAACTATATATATAGTATATAATATATATATATTTATATATATATATAAATAAATTATATATATCATATAGATATATATAGTATATAACATATAATATATATATACTAAATATATATAGATATATATATATATATATATACTATATAATATAATATATTTTACTGTGTATAAATATATTATAAATAAAAATATAATTATATAATATATAAATTAATATATATATATATAACTATATTATATATAATAATAATTAATAAGTAACAAACTTCAACCACAATCCACAATTGCACAAGACTCCAAGAATTACAAGAATTAGTGTTATATATAAACCTTATTTAACTAAGTAATTAATAGAAAATATTACTTGAAATTACTTACTTAAATCAATCATTCCTGTCGTCCATACATCAAAATCCTGTAACAATAGTAAATTACCATTATTACCTTACAACTTTCACCAAATTAGGCAATGACATATTCAGCCACATGGGCAATGTTTTTACCAATATTACTATGTTATAATTGCTTTTTTTTTACCCCTATTTTATTCAGTCATTTGTCCAATAATAACAGAAGGAAGAAAACAAAACACAAATTCAAATTATTGTTGATTTTATTTTTTTCATCAAAATAGAAATCCTTAAAAAAGCCCAACAACAGTCCAAGAAACAAAAAAAGCCCAAAAAAACACACGGGCTTCGTTTTTTGGTTCAAACCGGTTTTTTCCAACCCTGATCGAAATCCTTCAATCATGTCAGCCCCCAGATTTAAGACTTCACATTGCGGATCAGGGAGCAAGAGTCCGCAGAGATAGAAAGAAGATCACCGTCGACAGTATTTACAGAAAGCCATACTGCAAATCAGAGGTAAGAGCTTAGAAGATTTTAAATCTTTCTAGATCTAAAATGTTTCGGAAATCCATATTTATCTTTCACAATCAAAAATTTAAGTAAGAACTTTATTCCTTGTATAGAGAGATGGTTGACTGGGTTTTGCTTCTTTTGCAAGAGCACTGGATGACCGATGCTCTCTTTCAGCAGGAGGGGGAAGATTAAGTTGTAGACAGTGAGGAACTGTCTACCAGAACATGGTGGCAAGCTCAAGAAGCACAAGATTTGAGCGAACCATGAAGGATACATCAGCACTCCTACCTTTCCTTAGTGTTAAGCTCAATGATTGCAGAAAACAATTTTAAGAGTGTGCAGAAAGCAGGCGCGAGAGAGGAATAGCTAGCTGAACCATTAGAGGTGTGTATTAGGGCGAAAGTCTTAAATAAAAGTTCAAATTTAGCAGAAAGTAAAACAGCAGTATTACGACAGAGATGCAAGAGTCATGGACTGAGAGCAGACGCAATTGAGTTCACCCATTTTAAAAATCCCAAAATGCTCAGGAAAGAGTGTTGTAGTAGAGAAGCAGAAAAGATATCCCTGCATTTTGCGAGAAAATTTTTTAGGGTCTCGAAAGAGGTAATTTTTTGAAATCGGAATGAAAGTATAAAGCACGAATTTCTAGGATGTAAGACAAAAATAATTCTGAAAGCCACAATATATATAATATAATATATATATATATATATTAAATATATATATATATATATATATATAGATAATATATATATATGATAAATACCTGGACAATATAAAAATTCTTTATTAATACATTTCTCAAAACTTTTCAAAGAAAAAAATATAAATCGTAACATATACACACTTACACTTACAATTTTAGCTTTCGTCTAACATAATTTGAAAGGAAGAGATTGCAGGAGGAGGGGTGTTGGAGAGAAATGATTTTACATTAAAGCTACGAAAAAAACATTGGTTGGTTTGTTGTTTAAAAATCCTTCCTCTTGATGTCCTTCAAGAAGTTTGAAGTGAGCAAAATGGAAATTTGAATACTGTCCAATTTCACCTCTCAGTGCATTTGTTAAAGTTTTTATGTATTATACAATAATAAACGACTTCTATTATTCTTTTTTTTTATTTCTCCATTATGACTGCAAAATTTTATAGGGGATACATCCTTTAAGATTGATTTATGTTTCTTAACCTGATCGTGTGTGGCTAAAGCAGAAGTTCGAATATTGATTACATTCTTGCTTGTATGTGGCGCATTCTTCTTGAATATCATCATTACTTTCTCCGACATAAACACTCAGCGGCATCAAAACAAGGAACTACTATACAAACATGAGAACGTATTAATATAGATTTTGGGTTGAAAATCATTTTAGGGAATGATAATTTTTTAGTAAACAAATCATTGTTTGGGAATGTGTTAATTTATAATATTAGTGGGATTGGAAGATAAGTTAAATTAGTTTTTGTGCTAGGGGATTACTATTATAAATTTAATTTTGCTATTAATAAGCTGAATAGATGAAATGTTGAGATATTAAAGTTTGTGAATGTGAAAGAAATTTAGTTTCAGTGATAGATTAGTAGAGGAACGAATATTAAATGCTCTAAGATAAGGAGATGTGAGAGTAGCTAATTTGGTATTATAGGTGAGTTAAATTATCCCTTTTTCTTATAAAAACGTATTCTTCTTACTCTGAACATAGCGATTCACCTTTTATAATCCTTTACTTACTTTCTGGCCTTGCTATGGGTTCTCCTCTTTTCCCCCCCTCTTAAGTAATATTTATGGAGCTAATTGAGCATAAGTATATAATCAATCACCCCCTCCTTTCCAACCCACATGGCTTCTTATATGGCATGATGCTTCTGTTTTATCCAAAGACTACAAATCAATACATTTGACACTTAAGAAAACAAATATCACCTTCATTCTTTCACATCATGAAAATACCCCAAAACTGTTCTGTACCTTCTAACCCACACAATTTCTTGGAAAAACTTCACACCATCTTTCTTTTTCTTCTATAGAACACCAACTTCTCCTCATCATACTTTACATTGGTTTTCGTACACCCACTATAGTACCAAATTAGATACTCTCACATCTCTTTATCTTAAAGCATTTAATATCCTGTTCCACTATTAATCTATCAACTGAAACTAAATTTTCTTTTTTCACTTTCACAAACTTAATTATCCTCAACATTTCATCTTTCAGCCTTTTTTTTTAAAACCCCCCCCAAACCCAAACAAAAAGGCAAAAGTACAATATTATAATAGTAATCCCCCTAGCAACCAAAAACTAATTTAAATCTTACCTTCTCATTCCAAATAACTTAAATTATAAAAAGTAAAACAACATCTCCCAAACAATATTTTTTTACAAAAAATCAATACCATTCCCCTAAAAAATTTTCAAAACCCCCAAAATCTATTGAATACACTTCTCAATTGTATTTATAAGATTCCTCTGATGTGACTGCCCGGAGTATGATCGGAGAAAACTAATTGATTATCCAGAGAATGCGCCACACAAGCAAGATTTAATCAATGATCCCGACAAATACTCGCTTTAACCACAACATCGATCAGTAAGAACCACAAATCAATTTAAAGATGCTTCCCTATAAAATTTTCACATCATATTAAAAAAAAATAATAATAAAATCAGTTAAATTATTATAAATTAAAAAAACTTTAACCAAACATGCCAAGAGAAAGTTGAAAATGGACAGTATTCCGAATCCATTTGCTCGCCTTCAAACTTTCTTAGAATGCGCACAAGAGGAAGGCATTTTTAAATAACAAACCTTTACCAATGTTTTTTTCTAACTTTAACTGTACAAATATTTTAGTTCCTGTTTCATTATACCAATCTTTCAAACTATGTTAGACGAAAGCTAAAATTAAAACTATCTGGTTGTATATATTGCTACGATCTCTTTTTTATTCTGTGTAAAGTTTTTTAAATTTCTGTATTATAAAGAAATTATATAACCAAAGGTATTTCATCACATAACTTATCATTTACGTCAAAAAGCATTCATTCAATAATAGTAATATATATAATATATATATATATATATATATAGTATATTATAATATATTAATATATATATATATATATATATAGAATCTATTATATATAATACTATATATATATATAACATATATTATATATATAAATATAATACTATATTATATATATATTATTATATATATATAATATATATATATATAGTAATAGATAATAATATATTATATATATAGTATATATAAATATAAATATATATTGACAAATTAAACTTATCTTTTTAAAGATGACCCTAAACAAATAATTACCAAGGTCAAACAAAGTTTTGTTAAAATTAAATTTTTTTTGAGTGCTTCCATTTAACTAAAAGCCCTGGTATTTCTGATATTAAGATAAAAAATTTAATAATAAATGAATAGAAGAAATTCTTATATGATTTTAAAGGTAAAAAAAACCGTTTTGTTTTTATTGGTTTTTGTTTTTAACAAAGCTATGTTGTTTTTTTACCACCGTGCATACATTCTTTCCAAATGACAAAACACTTAATTACATTCATTTATTATCTGATTTACTCTTCGTCATGCCACACTAACTCTTAATAATTCTCTCAATTTTTCTTGCACCTAAACATCTTTAAGACTGCCATCGACAGGCTCCACTCAATTCTATGGCTCCCTTCCACCCCATAGTTATTTACTATCATTAACCACATGGAATGACTCATTATTATGAAAATAAGACTACCCTATAGTTCTCCACCTGCTCACTAAAGATTCAATTGACCAGCCACCCGACTACCACTCACAGCTTCCTTCTACACTCAGAACCATCCTTTCCCTTTTCATCCAACATACAGCCTAATCATCATTTGAACTCTAATACTCTTTCAAGTTGTCTTCCATCCAACATGATCTCACATTGCAGACTCTCTCACCTACAATCATCACCTTGTGCTTATCTATAATTACTTTAAAAAAAAAACTCCTTTTACATACCAATCCAAACCACTCTACAAATTTTCACAAACTTTCTTCCGATTCATCACAAGAAACCAAATCATCTGCGCACAATAAGCAAGAAACCCTCAACTCCCTTTTATTATACATCAGTCTAACGCCCTCATCTGCCATTCCTATCATAAATCAGCTCTTCATTCCATCTATATATAAATTAAATATTCATGAAGACATAACAAACACATCCCTGTCTCACTGCGCTATCACTCTTCTCTCCAATTATTTTTAAAACCTTCTTTTTCTTGACCATTAAACCCACACACATAAACTATTAGCTCATCATCACTGCCAATTTTACGCAGATTTTCGAAATGTTCCCTCCACACTCTCCTTACGTCCGTCTCATTAATCATAAAAGCACCGTCCATATACATTATCCTATGAAGGTTCCCCTTAATTCCTTTCTTAACCTTTCGTGTTAATTTAGAGAAGAGCTTTCTTTTTCTATTATAGATCAACATTCATCTTCCTTCTAAACTGTTCATTTACCTCATTTTCTCCTTTTATCTCCTACGAAGGAGACTTTTAACCTTAACCTTTCCTCCATATATATTCAATGCACATTTCTTTCAAAACCTCATTTTTTACATTTTACTGTTTGCATCACATTCCACTATTCACTATTGACATTCTTACTTTCTACTTTAGCACACATACATACTGTACATCTCTTGCGCTTACAATCGTTTCCTTTCATTTGCTTCCAAATTTACTCAATTTCATCTTGTTCACATTGAACTGACTTAATTGCAAGCGCTCTCACATACTTTTCCCCATAACCCTGTTCATTTAACATTTCACATCCTAATTCTCTCCTTCCTTCTTTTTCTCTTACCTTTCCATCTTCGTCACCACTAATTTAATTTTACATAAAACTACATAATGAACTGATACTCCCATTCCCAACTACCTCACTGATTTAACATCTATCGCTCACTTTAGCATATCTTTCTTCACCAACACAAAATCTATCATATTCTTCATTCCGACACCATCCCTACCTACACCAACTCTCGTATATTTATGTGTCCAAAGAATGTATTACTTGCATACATATCTCTTTTATCACAGAAACTAATCACATTCCTACTATTCTCATTTTCTCCCGCAACACCAAGCTTACTTGTTATGAGAAATATGCGATCACCTATCCAAAGTTCAACGCGCCCAAACAATTATTGAAAGCTCCCACTAGGACGACGGCGCGGGAAATTTGCCGGGCCGGGCCGGGTACCGGGCTGCTCTAATTAGCCGGTGGCCGGGCAGGCGAGCCGGGTAGCTAAATTAGGAAATGTAAGTCAAAAACACTTTGAAAGTCTTTAAAACTTAGGATGAAAAATTTAAACTATAATTTTAGTAATATAATATAAATTAATAAAAAAGGAATACATTATTAATTCAATTAAATAGAATATTCGAAAAAATTCTTTAGAAAAATTTTTTTTCTGATAATAAAGTTGTTTATATATATATATATATATAGAAATATTAATATAGAATAATATATATAGTATAATAATATTATATAGGATATATATATCATATTATATATATAATTATAGTATATTAATATAGTATATATATATATATATAATAATTACTATATATTTATTAAAACTCTTTTCGTTGATATAGTTCTTTAGAGAGGAGCCTTGGATCTTTTTTAGTATATGATTACTGTACTTTCATTTATTACTAAATGTTACAACAAATTAAAACTTTTAAAGACACTTTTTTCTTAATGAATAAATTTAAAGGAAAGCTAATTTTCGTCCCGAACACCGCGAGACTCTTCACTAAGGGACTGATTTCTTGATCTTCATCAGTTCAAGGGTGTTTCAGTTGGTCTGCTATTTCTTCATGGGTGTGTTGAAATATTTGAGTTTTTCAGATGGATCATTTTGTCATAAAATCATATCTAACTCGACGGATGCTTTATGGTATGTCGTTACTATTAAAAAATGCAAAAGGTGTCCAATGTTTTGCATGGTTCTTGTGATGATATTCTGATCAGTCTTTATCTGTTGATTATTGATAGCAGTGGCCCATGTGTTACGCCTATAGACTTGTGAAAAGCTGAATTTAATGCTGTCTTGTGCAGTCATCGTATGTTTTTTTCTTCTTTGCAAATCTTATGGTTTCACCTATATATTTTTTATTTGCAAGTATTGCAGGGGATTATATAAAGCTCTTGGGGCGATTTCTTTTCAGTTTTGGGGTCTTAAAGTTTTTTAGGTATGTTATTATGTAATGAGGGTAATATTTTTGGGGATGAAAGGTTTGTTTAAAGAATATATTGTAATTGAGGAATTGTAAAAAGGAGGTGTTGCTATTTTAAGGGAAAGTTGATAGTACCTCTTTTTCGCTTTTAAATGACTTTGTGATGAAAAACTCAGATAGTAAAGTGATTTGAAAGTATTGTGGATGTATTTATTTTCTTGTGCTAGAAGAGGGGAGAGCATATACGAACACTGGACAAAATAGAGAAAAACAGAAACAGCTAATATTTAGTGTGTTGGCGAATATAGACAGCCAATGTATATATTTGGCGAATGTTGGTTTTCTACATAGTAAATTGCAAAGTAATTGTTATCTTCATGATGATATAGGTATCGAGGCAAGGGCAGATAGATATGTTGGAAGCTTTTCTATTCGATACACGTACACGCGAGCACACACGCACATACACAAACATACGACGACTTTCTCTTTGCAACGAAATTTTTAACAATCTAAAAAAATAATATCTCAAATGATAAGTAAAAATATTCGCTGCTTCTACAACTGCTGTTACTACTATTGCTGAGTTGAAATAATAAACAGTAATGTTTGTAACTGCTCCTACTCCTGCTAAATTGAAATAACAAACAGTTATGTTTGTTACTATGGGAAGAGGTTGCATGAAACACCCTCCCCAAAACATGTTCAAGCAAAAACTGGGAATTGGCCAATTGGGATGAAGAATTGTAAATTTTCCTCATTCGATCGATTTATTTATTAGTAATATTACGAGAGAGAATTTATTTTCATATTTTACCCCACCCTTATTAAACAATAGTTTATGGATTATATGTAGATGACATTTTAGTCTCCCTCCCTCACAACACCAACCTAATGATATTCAAGATCTTTATAACTCTATTCATCCCTCAGTTCAGTATACGATAGAAATGCCTTCCAACACTCTATCCCCTTCCTCGATACCTTAATCACATGATAATAATAATTACTTGCAAATTTACTTAGATATAGAAAAACCAACATCACACCCAAACTATATACATGGCATGTCTAATTCATTCCACCAAAACAAAATTAGCGTCTGTATTCTCTATTTCTCAGTGCCTTTCGTATATGCTCTCTTTCCTTCAAACTATAATACCATACACAATACTTTCAAATCACTTTACTATCCTGAGTTTTTCATCACAAAAGCAATTAACAAAGCAAAAAGAGTACCTATACACTTTTCCCAAAATAGCCAACACCTCCTTTTTCACAATTACCATTATATCGTTTAAACAATATTACCAAAAAATATTACCTCATTCCATCAAATAACAACCCTTCAAAACATTCTATATTTTATAAACTTATAACATTATAATATATTTTTTGTATTTGTTTGTTACCTTCTATTATTTAGTGTAATTTACAGTTAACCGTAGAAAAACCGCCGGTTTTTCCTGAGTTTTCGCCGGGCCGGCGGCCGGTCGCTAAAAATGGCGCGTTGCGCGGCCGGGCCGGGCCGGGCGGCCGGGCCGGCCCCGGTCGGTTCCTACCTCCCACTCACTCCACCAAAACATCACTAGAATAGTTCCAGAAAGTCTATTTCCTCAATCATCCCCCCTTTTAGAAGACCATATCTACACAAACATACCTTAACCATATCAAACTTAAATTTAATCATAGGAGTACCAGTACTCACACATACAAAATCCACTGTAAACTCTGCGTCACAAATCACCAATCAAAATCTCCATACCGTTTGTGATAACGTGACTTTACATCATTTTCAATACCGTTCTAAAACCATATACAAACAACAGAGCAATCTTTCAAGCATTCAATATTACATTACTTTACTAGGGCTCGTACGATTTAAACATTTAATACATTCAAGGGAGTAAACGTTCACACATTCCGTAACACATTTCTTAACTTTAGATTCAAGTGATTTTCAATGATGGACTCAACACCAACAAAATAGTTTGATCTTGCAAGAAATTATTAGAATATCTGTGCCTGGTCAGCAAATGCTCTAACATATTTTTCTTACTAAATTCTATTATAATTTGAATTTTAGTAAGTGGAGACGCTTTTTGAAAAAATTTAATTTCTCAATGTATGAAAGATCCTCTGGGTAATATGTTCTATCCACTCTTTACAGTAACAATGATTATGATTAATACATAATTCCTAATCAGAACTACGTCCAATTTATTGTAAAAGGAAAGTCATCAAGATATGTATTTCAATAAATATTATTTATAAACTTTTATGGTTACTTGAAAAGACATTTACGCAATCTAATATTTGTTAGCAAATATGTAAAAAAAAAAAATACTTTAAAACAGTCTAACAAAATTTAATAAAAATCTTAACATATATTCAAAATCCGTATCAAAATACAAGTTGAATTCTTAAAGCGTAATTGCAAATTGATCTAATTTACAACTATGAGAGAGAGAGAGAGAGAGAGAGAGAGAGAGAGAGAGAGAGAGAGAGAGAGAGAGAGAGAGAGAGAGAGAGAGAGAGAAAGAATCATTACTTATCTATTAACTTAATACAATTAATAAGTTATTTTGGGCACTGTAATGTAAACCTAATTAACAGGTAAAATTACATAGCTTAGTTTAATTGTCCATTCCTTTTAGTTTTTTTGGTGAAGATGTGTCAATTTAATGTAAATACTTTAACAAAATATAAATTTAGGTTCTCATAAATTAGGGGTAGTTTGGGGGGAAGAGAATCCCTAATTCTTGATTAGTAATAGTGGGGGAAGGGGGTCGTGCTTCTCTTCATCGTTCCTCGTTCTTTACTTTACTATTATGGACATTGCAATAAATACATAAAAACTTTGGATAAAAATAACATAATAATAATAATAATAATAATATAATAATAAGAAAATAATACTGTGTAAATGGAAAAATAATAAGAATAATGATAAAATAATAAATAATAAATAATAAAATAATAATAATAAAAATAAAAATAATAATTAATACATAATGAATAAATAATAATAAATATAATATAATAATAAATTAATAATAATAATAATAATAATAATAATAATAATAATAATAATAATAATAATAATAATAATAATAATAATAATAATAATAATAATAATAATAATAATAATAATAACAAAAATGATAATAATGATAATGAGGATGATAATAATAATAATAATAATAATAATAATAATTAATAATAATAATAATAATAATAATAATAATAATAATTAATATAATAATAAAGAATAATAATAATAATATTAATAATACTAATAAATAATAATAATAATAATAATAATAATAATAATATCATATAATAATAATAATAAATTGATAGAAATAAATTTTAAGTCAAAAAAATTTTATTCTGAATTTAAAATATACATTTATAATTAGTAATAATAATTAATAAGAATGATAAGAAAACACAAGAATGACATTTAATAATTTATATGAATAAAATTAATTTGACTATATATATTCTTGTAAAATTAAGCAATAATAATAATAATAATAATAATAATAAATAATAATAATAATAATAATAATAATAATAATAATAAATAATAATAAAGATTCATAATGACTAATAATAATAATAATTTGAAAACAAAAGAATAAATAATAATAATAATTAAAATAATGAAAAAAAAATAATAAATAAATCAATATTAATAATAATAATAATAATAATAATAATAATAATAATAATAATAATAATAATAATAATAATAATAATAATAATAATAATAATAATAATAATGATAATTTAATAATAATAATAATAATAATTAATAATAATAATAAATAAAGAATAAACATAAATAATAATAATAATAATTAATAACTAGATAATAATAATTACTTTATTATTATTAATTATTAATATTATTTATTATTGCTGATTATATTATCATTATTAATATTATTAGTTATTATTATTATTATTATTAATAATAATAATAATAATAATAATAATAATAATAATAATAATAATAATAATAATAATAATAATAATAATAATAATAATAATAATAATAATAATAATAATAATAATAATAATAATAATTTTTATATTAGAGAAATTTTTATTTGAGCAAAATAAAATATTTTTTTGATAATTTACCTATGAAAATTTAAAAGAAATATTCTATCTAAAACGTTTTTGCTACACATACAATGTTGATGAAACTTTATTTGAATGTTCAAAATACTAAAATGATACAAATGTGAAAGCTTAGTTGAAATCAAACACTTTGATTTAAAGTTATTCATAAACAATTTAAAAAAAAAAGAAAAAGAAAAGAAATTAGGTAAAATTGGTAAATTATTCACGCACATTAAAAAAAAAAAAAAGTACCTATAAAATTGGTAAATTGTTATTCATTAACATTTTAAAAAAGAGAAATGAAAAACTTGCTAAAATTTTCACCTACATTTTATTCATATCAAAACCTTTTAATGCCGCTCGTAAAATGTTTCCGTATTTGCAATTGCATAATATAAAATGATTTTAAAGAAAAATGACGATAAATTATGTGACACAAGGGGAAAATTTTTTTTCCTATCGAACAGGTGATTTCTAAATAATTTTCTATATTTCCGCATCTATACTTCATTCACAGGAATGAAAATGAAATCATTCGAAAGGTTTTGAACTAATTAACCGATCTGAAAGAAAAAGTTTCCAGATTTTGTGTGTGAAGTTGCCAGAAATGAAATTTCAGCTCCCA
This sequence comes from Trachelipus rathkii, assembly GCA_015478945.1. NCBI lineage: Eukaryota > Metazoa > Arthropoda > Malacostraca > Isopoda > Trachelipodidae > Trachelipus > Trachelipus rathkii. Next base: position 19,687 of record JABUQX010102247.1, on the reverse strand, counting down.
CAAGTATTCCATTATAATCTTTTAGAGGTAATTTTCATGAAAATGAAACTGTTTTAACTAGGTTTTCTAAGATATTTTTATTAAAATATATATATATATATATATATATATATATATATATGGTTAGATATATATATATATATATATATATATATATATATATATATATATATATATATATATATATATATATATATATATATATATATATATATATAGTATTAATATACATATATATATATACTATATAATAATAATACATATATATACTATATAGGTATATATATGATTTATATTATATAATATACTATATACTAATTATATATATAAGTATATATATATATATATATATAAATATATATATATTATATAATTAATATACTATATATATTATATATATAGTATATATATATATATATATCGTTGGCTAAGAAAACTAGCTTAGGCAAATAGGGGGGGGGAAAAATTTAAATGAACAGTGTTAATTAGTTTTCTTCTTTATTACAGTGGCATGAGAATATTTATTTGATCAACTTTGGCAAAAATTTAAGTATTATTTATTTAATAATAATTAAATTAAGGGAGTTAGATTTATTATTTTTATTTTCTCAGATATTCCCTGCCATACAATTGAATTGAATATATAGTTATAGGGAAAAGTGGGGAGACTACAAGCTCAACACCTTCCCACACCCTTTCGTTTTTGACTTTATTGGGCTGACTCCGATTACAATCTTAAAATCTTTACTCTTGCTGGGGACTGGTATATAATATATATATATATATATAATATAATAAATATATGATTTTATATTTTAGTTATAAATTAATTACTTATAACTATATATATATTCTATAATATAATATATATATATATATATATATATGTATATATATATATAACTATATATTATATTATTTATAATGATAAATAAATACTATGTGTGAGTGAGTTTTTATCCATATCGATTGCATGGTATATTTACCATATTTTTTATTTGATAAAAGTCATTAAAAAAAACTGTATTGTGATAAAAAGTCAAAATTAAAAAAAAATTTTGTAATAAAAGAGCTTCACATCCTTTAAAAATATTTAAAAGAAAACAAGTTTAAATCTATGTAAACCTGAACGTAAACTTAACTTAACCTTAGCTTTACCTAACCAAAACTTATATTGCGTGTATTAATTTATTTTTACTTTGTTATTGTTTCAATAAAACAAATTCACAGCTAAACATGCTGTAATAAAGTTATAGTAGAATTTCAGAGAAAAAAGTTCAAACATGTTGTTCATTATACGGGCTGTTGTACCTTTTGTTCGATAACGTAAATTTTGAAAAAAATTGACCTCGGCTACATTACTCACAGATAATAGACGTGAGCCATATATAATATAATCAGATATATATATATAATATATATATATATATATATATACTATACTATATATATATATATATATGATAATTTATTAATATATTATAATATATACTATAGTATATAGTACATATTATATATATAACATGTTTGTATTATTTGTTAAATATATTATATGATATATATATATATATATATATATATAATGTTATTATCTAAATATCGAGCATGCTGATTAAGATAAAAAAAAATGTTTTCAAATTTGTAACAGTTCTATTCCTCCTAATTAATTTTTCGAAACTAGAAAACTAGAAACTATTTAAACTTTTTCAACGTTGCCAGTATGATCATTAATTTTCTTTGACGGCATCAGCCTCACGCAGATAGTGGTTGTTGCTAAGTTGCCAGATGTGAGATGTGTAATTCTTTTCTCGAGAGAGTCTACTCCTCCATTATTCCAGATTGAACTATCTGTCTTTATAAACACACAATAAATGGCTCCAGTTATAATGTAACTACTGAATACCACCCAAAAGACGATCTTCCACTCTTCCACTGTCTAAGAATACGAAAAAAAAAGAAAAAATCAAAATGCATGGATCATACATACATCGAAGAAATGGGGTGGTTCCACACTTAAAGTTCTTCTAGAAAAGGAAAGGCCCATAGTGAATTATTATTAGCTCTCCCACTCTCACTAACACACTTCAATCACTTTTTAGTCGACAAACTTTTGCATAACTATTCTTATTAAGGAATGGCCCACGGTTTAGTGAATTATTAGCTCTTCTGCACTCACTTATACACTTCAATCTCTTTTTAGTCGACAAACATTTGCATAACTTTTCTTATTAAGGAAAGGCCTACGGTTTAGCGAATTATTATTAGCTCTTCTGCTCTCACTGACACACTTATTAAGGAAAGACCCACGGTTTAGTGAATTATTATTAGCTCTCCTACTCTCAGTGACACACTTCAATCTCTTTTTAGTCGACAAACTTTTGCATAACTCTTTTTATTAAGGAAAGGCCCACGGTTTAGTGAATTATTAGCTCTCCTGTTCTCTCTGACACACTTCACTCTCTTTTAAGTCAACAAACTTTTGCATAACTCTTCTTATTAAGGAAAGACCCATGTTTTAGTGAATTATTAGCTCTTCTGCTCTCACTGACACACTTCAATCTCTTTTTAGTCAACAAACTTTTGCATAACTCTTCTTATTAAGCAAAGACCCACGGTTTAGTGAATTATTAGCTTTCCTACTCTCAGTAACACACTTCAATCTCTTTTTAGTCGACAAACTTTTGCATAACTCTTTTTATTAAGGAAAGGCCCACGGTTTAGTGAATTATTATTAGCTCTCCTACTCTCACTGACACACTTCAATCTCTTTTTAGTCGACAAACTTTTGCATAACTCTTCTTATTCTGTCCCTATTACAATGAATAATTGTTGTTTCGAACTCTTGTTACTTATTATAAGTGATGAGAGATCTAGTTTCATACCTCCTCCTCTGAGGAGTATTCGTGCGACTTCTATTTTCTTCGCCGTTTCATCCATTCTATAAGGCTTTCTAACATGCTACTTAACTAATATGGCCTTTCTTAAACGTATTCTACTGGTAAAACGTGAAACACAATTTTTTCTTCAATTTTCCCAATCCTACCTGATCTTTTCTTTAGATAAATGCATCTCCACTTCGGCGTTTTTACATTATTTTAATTAAATTTTATCAAAGCTTTGCAGGTAGTTCCATCCTTTCGTACTTAAAAGTTTTTTTATGTGTATTTCAGGTTCCACTGGAGAAGTATATGCATATGGAATGCAAGCAAGTTTGGTAGCAATAGGTGGCCCGTTAGCCATTCTTTTTGCATCCTATTTGGTTCTCCCAGTTATATACCCTCTTAAACTTACTAGCATAAATGAGGTAAGTATCCCAATTACTTAGTAATTTAATCATTATTTGCATTTTTGCAATTTCAAAAGGGTTTCAATTCAAAGATCGAAAACGAAAATAGTTTAAAAACCATATTATATGTAATATTTATTCTCGGCTATATGTATCACCCGAAAAAAACTTTTCTCAATTGGTGAAAAAAATATCAGAAGCATACAAAAAATCCTCCAAATTTAACGAAAATTACTTTCATAATCTGATTAATAAGCAATATGACTCAAGGCACAAAACTTGGAATACTGCATGTCAAAAGAATTGGAAATATAAAAGAAAGAGGAATTTTCAATACGTTACCAGATTAGTTCGTGTTAGAATGAACATTGAGGTTATCTTTGTGATAAAAGAGTTGGGAAAAACAAGAAATAAAACTAACTAAAAGACGTGCCACACTAGCGCTCTTCTCTAAGAAGGAAGTATGCTAAAAGAAAGTTCAGAAGGTACACAGTGCAATAGCAAAAATACTGAGAAATTCGATAGATCAATGGGCAAAAATTGTTTGAAGGCAATCAGTGATAGCAAGAGAATTGAGAAAGAAAAAGCTCTAGAATCTATCCTTTCAAGCAGATACGTAATCACCACAAATGTGCAGATATGTGATGCACATTCAATACAATGACAACAACACTTTATAAACGGAAGAAGATTTGAGTGGTGTGGAGAAATTCTTAAGACACCTCAGAGCACAGCCCAGTAGAAACTTAATTATTTGTGAGAGAAACACAGTTTACAAGAAAGGTCAGAAGAAACATAAATATCAAGAATATTATGAACTTTGGAAAGTATGAAGAAGAAAAGTTTTGATAGATTGATGAATGAACTTTGTTTTCCTGGTCCTGAAAACTATCATGATTTCTTTGCCAATTAAAAATATTTAAAGGCCAGAGGTCTCTTTTAAGTTAATGATAAACTTAAAATATTAAATTGATAGGGGTTACGTCAAAATAATTGAGAAGGGTCCTCTTTTTAATGACATAGGTTTAATTGGCACACGATTTCAAAGATGGAAAAAACGAAGATTATAACTAGAGAGGAAACAATCTACAAAGGCAGGGTACAAACTCAGAGGGATAAGTTTTAAGAATTATAGTGGGGTCGCCTCTGTACCATATTGCTTAGTTTCATATAGTTTAATATAGTTTCATATCGTTTCATATAGTTTCATATAGTTTCATAGCTGTACCATATTAATGTTTAGAGAGAGTATAAACCACATTTTTATTGCAAGGTTAAATTGCAATGGAAGAATTTAACGAAATTTGCAAAAAAGATAAAATTTTTAATAACTTTTCATTTTCTTCCAATCAACAGGAATCGTTAAGCGAATTCCAAACTTTTATTTTGAGTGTTTTTCTTTATCTCTTTCCATTTGTTTTTATTGCTAGTTGAAGACCAATATCTTAAAAGAGCAAATAGTATTTGCATGTGTTCAAAGAAAATGTTTTTTGTTTTATGACTCCTTTAAACAATATAAAAACAAAAACCTGATAAGGAGCTTTTTAAACCATTATTTTTTTATGTGGAAAATATTAAAATGTTACAAAAGCAAAAAAATTAATATAATTTTTATATTATCCATTCGATCTTTAAAAAATTTTAATAGTTGACATAGTTAAGTAGAAGAATATGACGTAGTCAAAAGGAAAGCGCCTCCCCTCAACCATCCCTCCAGTACCCTTAAGTGACGTATTTGGAAAAGAAACATCTTTGAAACATGGTATTATTCTATTTTAAGAGGTCAAATGATTTGATTTAAAAAGTGACCTAAATAAATGTTATGTATCATGCCTATTTCTATCTATTCAGAAAATTTCATTTCATATGAACTAAAAATAAAATATTAACGATAGTTTTTGCTTTTGAGTTTTTCTAAAAAAAATATGTATTAAAACAAATCTACATCTAAATATTTTTATTTTATTTTTGAATATTGTTTTGAGGACACGTATTTTTAAGTTTTTATTCCAAAAACCGGTAAATGTTACATGCTTTTATCGAGATATTGTTAATCAATTGGCCCAATAAGACAAACGGATAATGATAGAGAAAAACTATAAAAATCAAAGTTTTAGAACTCACTCAATGATGTTTGTGAAAATTTGAAAAAAGATAAAAATTTCTACTTCATATTAAACCTTGAATTTTAAAGAAATTATTACGCTAGGTATAAATCTGCTGGGGAAGTGGTGAAAAAGGAGTAGATTTAGAATGTCTGAGAGGATCACATTAATATATATATATATATATATATATATATATATATATATATATATATATATATATATATATATATATATATATATATATATATATATATATATATATATATATATATATATATAACATATATATAAATATATATATATATATATATATATATATATATATTATATATATATATACCGATATTATCAATACAGTATATATATATAGATACTATTATATACATATATATATATATATATTATAAGTATATATTAATATATATATATAATATAGTATATATATATATATATATATGTATATATATATATATATTCTGCAAACTATGGGTTACCCCTTCTCTGAAGTAGTAACCATTCCTAGAGATTTCAAATAATAATGAAAAATTCTCACAGTTAGTAGCTCTTTCCGTTTTTCCCGTAACTTTCATGGATACAGTAATGAAGATCAAATATTTGACGAAGGTTTTGTAGATAGAGAAATAGAAGACGAATTCATCAACTCTATCTTGAGAACTAGAGCAAAATCAATGGCGGTGGAGAACATTGAAATCAATTGGAAGGCCAGAATGATATATGCTACGAAACTATTTTTTGCTTTTTCAATATATGACTCAGATTTACTTGCGTATCTTAAACCCAATTAGTTTTTTTCTGTTCATTTAATTCTTAACTCTACTTACTGTTTTAAAATTTTCGACTTTCTAGGCTTAAAAATATAACACATTCTTTCCTCTTCTTTTTCTCAAAAAACCTAAACGTCGAAAAAAGAACAGATACAATAATAGGGAAATAGAATAGGGATGCCATCGAAGCGCTCAAATAACGGAGGTTTGATTAAATATATTAAGGTTGGCCGACGCAGAGGGTACGGTGCGGTGTGGTGCGTGGTGCCCTCATTTTGGGCGTTAAGAACAATAGTTGAGGTTTGGAGGACGAGAGATATTGCTCAATGAAGTTGAAATTAGGATAGAGATCTCGAATGTTGCAGAAATTAACAATGAATCAGGACTTTGTACGTTTGTACCAAAGAATTCCGACAATTCTATGAAACCCTATTGGTTTATCTATTCCCAGACAGTGATTTGGGTTATCTTAATAAATGAACCCTATGACTTTTCTGACGCTACGTTTGTGATTTTCATCTGAAATTTTGGTAAAACATTGTGAGTTTGTCATCGTTTATAGTGTGCTTGTTGTTTGAAGAGAAATGTAGTTCACCATGGATAAGATTTTAAACAGACATAAACAATTGCGAATATACAATATAAATATTTATATAATTAGCATATTGTACCTATATCCAAATTTCAAAGGCTTTTGAAAAATATATAAACTACTCGTTCATAAATCGCTTCAAATGAAGAAGAAATAACTGAATGGTGATAATTCTTTGACGTAACAAGAATATTAAATTTCTTTGAAATTTTTTATAGTTCTAAAAGTTGGCTGTAAATGTTCGACGAAAATTTAAAAATTTTTTTTGCCTGGCATGACTAAATTCTTGTCAGTATTTGATCATTGTTTCATATAATAAAAGATGTCTAGAACCTTCTTAACGTAAACAACTTCTAGCATCATCAAGTATCAGGCCAAATACACAGTCATCTTTCCCTTTTATAGAGATTTGGCAATTCTTCCTTATAATAGCGCTGCACGAAAAATAAGTTAAGTTAATGTTACGTCAATTAATGTGGGTTTATCTTTGTATATTTGTTCTTTGCTAAAATGATCTTAAAGCAACGTTAATATCTATATTTTCAATTGCAGTACATTGAATTAAGATTTAAAAGCAAGCGACTGAGGCTTGCTATATTTCTTGCATCATTTACGAGAACTTTAATATCCAGCGGAGTTAGTTTGTACGCAGCAAACCTAGCCCTTGAATCCTTTACAAAGTTTGGCATTTTGACGAACATCTTTATAATTGGATCTATTTGTACAATATATTCATCACTTGTAAGTACAAATGCGAATTCATTTTTTTTTTTTCATGCAAAATCAAAATACCTTTGCCCATCGACACTTGATTAAATATTATAAGACAAGAATTGATATTTGCACTGATTTATCTATATCAGAGTGCTCTCATACATTACTGTTGGGTCTGGATTCTATATACCTAGATACAACATATTATTTATTAACTAAATTGTATCGTTATTGTTTTTTTCCAATACTATTTTTCAAAGCTAATATTACATGTAACTTAAATATCTTTGATTTTTTTATTATTATTTTTTAATTATTATTTAATTTTATTATTATTATTATTATTATTATTATTATTATTATTATTACTTATTATTATTATTATTATTATTAATTAAAGGTATTATTATTATTATTATTATTATTATTATTATTATTATTAGTTATTACTATTATTATATATTTTTATTTTTATTTTTATTATTTTATTTTGAATATTGGTAAAAAGATTATTATTAAAAATTATTTATATATTATATAAAATTATTATATCCTTATTATTTATTATTTATTATTATTATTATCATTATTATATTGTTTATTAATATTATGTAATTATTTTTATTATCATCCATTATTAATATTATTAATATTATTATTATTATTATTATTATTATTATTATTATTATTATTATTATTATTATTATTATTATTATTATTATTATTAGTGTAATTATTATTATTATTATTATTATTATTATTATTATTATTATTATTATTATTATTATTATTATTATTATTATTATTATTATTATTCATTATTATTATTATTATATTATTAATATTATTATTATTATTATTATTGGAAAATATTTCCTGTTTCCAGGGTGGTATTAGGGCAGTAATTTGGGCTGACGTATTTCAATTTACCGTAGTGATTATAGGATTGGTAATTATTTTCGCAATCGGGATTGCTCAAAATGGAGGAATTATTGAGACTTTAAAAATAGCTTCGGAAGGAGGAAGACTTCAAATTAATGAGTAAGAAAAGAGCTTTTTTTTTTTTTAATATTCATATTTTAAAGATGGAGTTCTTTTATAATCATTTCGAAATAATACTTTACTAATAATTAATTTTATTTACTTACTATCACTGCAAGTATATAAGAAAAAAAGTTTTAGATAAAAATTGTTTTTAGATCATGAATTTTAGAACCTTTCATTTATATTGTTTGGCATCGATAAATTGTTTTTTGTTATATTTTATTGTTTACAGCATGAGAATAAATCTTTTCGTGAGATATACTTTCTTCAACTCCCTTGCTTACGGGTTTTTTCTTCAGTTGCAAAGTTACGTATCGCAACAATCTTGTAGCCAGCGATTATGTTCTGTTAAATCTATTGGTGAAGCTAGAAGGTAAGTTTATATATATATATATATATACTACTATATATACTATCTAATAGTATATTATTTATACCGGACTGAATATATATTAATATAATATAATAATTATATATATATACTAAATTTATATATATAATATATATATATTCTATCTTTTCAGAAATAAACTTATGTATATTCGTTATTCAATAATAATGGCTGCCGGTATACTCCTGAACTTTCTCTCTCCGATAGTCAGTGGGAACAAATAACTAAACCCTCAAAGAATTATTAAAACACCCATACTTTACAACAAAAATACTCAACCAGAAGTCTTGACTGCAGGAAAATTTTTATATAGAGAGTATGGATTATAGCAAACAACATAAAAAATTCCATGTAAAGGGAAAGAATGTTAACTGAAAACAAATATTTTTGTCCATCTTTGTGACACAGTTCAGAATCTTTCTCAGAACTGAAGATCTGATATTAAAAGCTAGGAATGATTTTTGTGAACTAGGACTTAAAATGAATAACAGTATCGAACAGAAATCTGGATCGGAGTCAGATAGTTCAGCATTTTAAGGAATTCTCCCTTGTGGTATCTTGTCAAATGAAGAAGTAAAACTTGACAAACAAATGAACCCATTGGAGCATGCAGAAAAGGGATTAAAAAAAGACAATCTACTAGTAAAAGACCTTCTACCAAAATTATCTCTAGAAAATGTAAAGTAGAATTCCATAAGGCATTAGATGAACTGGAAAATTATCCTAAAATTTCGCAAGATTAACAGTTAAAGAGGCATTCCTTAGCTATCCCAAAATTTTGCAAGATGCGGCTTACATAATTACAGCTTTGCCTCCTAGTGAAGTGAATGTTGTGAGCTTATTTCCTGCTTTAAAAATAATAAAATCGGATCTAAGAACATCGCTAAAGGAGGATTTTATTGACGGAATTTTATTTTTTAGGAGCAATTGTTTTGAATAAATTTATACTATATACGATCAGGAAGTTCAAAGAGAAATTATTTTAAATTTAGGGGGAAAGTGAATTATAATTTTTTTTTTTTTTAAATAAAAAATTTGTTTTGAATAAAATTTATTACATATGTTCAGGCAGCTCATAGATCTCAAAGAGAATTATTTTAAAATTTAGAATGAACTGAAAATATAATTTCTTTTAAAAAAAAAAAAATAATAAAATAACGTTTTAATAAAATTATATTACGTAAATGTACAGGCAGTTCATCGTTCAAAGTGGATTTATATTAAAATTTAGGAAGAAAGTGAATTGTTCTTTTTCTGAATTTCTTAAAAATCTTATTTTCTGAAAAATATTTTGTAAGTTTTATTCAAGCGGCAAAGTTGCAAACAAAACATTTCAATTTCATTCATACCATAAAAATTTTGTAACAGAGAATTAATGATTTCATGTGTAAATGGAGAAGGAATTACAACTAGGAGCCGGAGCCGGGTAATTTTGAAATGCTGGAGCCGGAGTCGGATAATTTTAAAATGAAAATGATGGAGCCGGAGCCGGAGCCGGAGCCAGGTAATTATGAAATGATGGAATTGGAGCCGGAGTCGGAACCGGAAAAAATTTGCCTGCTCCACAGCCTTGTAATTTCATAAATTATTTGCTTTGTTGCTGGACATCTAAATCTTTCAATAGAGAAGTTCGGAAAATTTCTCTTACAAATCTCTTTTCTTTCGATATCCTTTCCTGTCTTTTCTATAATAGCAGTTGTAGTAGGCAACCATTCATGTACTTTAAATCTATCAACAGCAATGTTCTTCAGGGTTTTATGTTAATGGCAGCAATTTTTATCACTCTTTCATTAATGAACTCTTATTTCTCAATTCATTACCTACTTACGTTTATTTTAACGAATCTACTCTTCATTAATTGACTTCTGATCTTTTCCTCATTCTTAAATAAGGGAAAGCAAGCTTGTTTATCTACAATGCTTGGAATACTGAAAATTTCCCTTAGTTCTTCTTCATATCATAATCAGTCAACATAATCGTTAACACAATTATATCATCTTTGAAAACACACGTCAAGCTCTTAACAATTCTCAAAATTCTTTGTTTCATTATAAACATTTTTCTAATTTGTTTTCCCTACTATTTGCACATAAAATTTTTATTTGTTTTACCTTTAATTTGTATTTATTTAAATTATTTTATTTATTTTATTTATTTCAATTTATTTTTGTATGCAGTGTTTTTCATCCTTTATATTTTGCTGATTTTCTCTTTCCTGCTGTTATATATATATAATATATATAATATATATAATATAAATATATAGTCAGATATATATTATTATTAATACCTATAAATAAATGATATATATATATAATATTATATATATATATATATATATATATATATATATATATATATATATATATATATATATATATATACACATATACATACTATATAAATAAAAATATATATATATAATATATATTTATATATAATAAGTGGGTATATATATATATATAATAATATATATATAGTATATTAGTTTATATATTTTATATATAGTATATATATAATATATATATAGTATATATATATATATATATATATATATATATATTACAGTGTGATAAACTATAACGTTTTGGGTAAACCCATATTACGTTATTTAATATACTTTGGAGGAATAATTGCTTACGCGTCTTATGCTGGATGTGACCCAATGGCTCTTGGCTTAATAAAAAAGGGAGATCAGATATTGCCCTATTTTGTGATGGATAAAATGAGATATATATCGGGTCTTCCTGGTTTATACGTCGCTGCAATCCTCGGAGGGTCGTTAAGGTAATAAATTTGTGTTATAATTATAATGTTAACATATTTAGAATATGGGATTAATATATATTGTTAAAAGATTAGTTTTTAGAATTATTATAAAAGGCAAAAAAAAATAATAAATAAATAAATTTGTTTTATTATATGAAACTTACCAAATCTTTTCACTTCTATTTTTTCTTAAAAAAAATTATATATATATATATATATATATATATCATATATATATATATATATAATATAATATATATATATATATATATATAATATATATATTAGTATATATATATATATACATATATATATATATATGCTCAGCATCTTTGAGATCGTCCCAATTTTCTTCTATCCTTATCCCGAAAATTTAGGAGCACAATTTATGTAGTATCATTAATATAATCGCTTTCACTGCAAATGCAGAACAGCAAAAAATGCTGCTATTAAAGTGCTACCCACGGGCAGATTGCTCTAAAATACACTAGTCTACAC
>JABUQX010102247.1:0-2500 GCA_015478945.1 Trachelipus rathkii | reverse complement strand
TTACTATTTATATAGTAATAACTAATATATAACTATTAGCATTTAATATGCTATGTACCTATATATAATTATTATATATATGATATATATTATAATTAGAGTGAGTATACTATATATACTAGGGCTACAACGCTTACTAATATATATACTATTGTATATATATATATATACAGATACAATACCATATATATACTATTAGACATCAGGGTCTCCAACAAGTACTATATAATATAAAATAGTATATATATATATATATTTAAATATTATGTAAATACCTAACTATACTACTAGAATTGATATATTTTAAGACCAAGCGAGAGTCTGCACCTATCATTTATATAAGACAACGTTTGCGACACCACCAGTATACCTCAGTCAATCCACTGGTCTTATAAAGCATATTAGAAGATCAATACAAAAATCTCATAAGTTGACACATTAAAAATACACGATTAAAAACTAAAATATGAACAATAAAGAAGACGAACATAAAGAATAAAAAGAATAATAAAAAATGCTAATATAATCAGTAATATACAAACTAATAATAACATAAATAATATTGATAATAGCAAATCAAAGTAAATAAACAAATAAAGAATTTTAAATCAAATAATAATGATCATATAAAGTAATTATCTAGTCATCATCAGATCACTATTAATAATAATAAAAAAACAAAATAAAAATAAACATTTAAAATAAAGTAGTAAAATAATAATAACAAAATTAAGGATAACAAAATATAATATATAATAAATAATAAACAAACTTTATTGTTGTTTATAAATTAGGTCTTCAAAATAAACTTAAAAGAAGAAAGGTTATAACAGTATATAATAAATATAATAATTGAATAATAATGATAATAATAAAATAATTAAAATGAATAAATTATAACTTCATTATTAAAAATGTAAAATAATAAAAATGAAACGATTAAAATAAGAAAGTTATAAAGTATACTGCAATTATCATATATAATCACCATCAATATACCTTATTTTAATCATAAGTAAATAATAATTAATGATCAGTCGTAGAAAATAAATATACCCTAGAATACAAATCAATAATATAAAAAGATAAATTGAATAATAATAGTATATAATAATAATAATAGTGAATAATAATAAAAATTAATAAAAATAAAAATAAAAATAAAATAAAAAAATAATAATTAGATAATAATATATAATATATAATAATAATAATAAAATAATAATAATAAATAATAAATATAATAATAAATTAATATATAACAAAATAATAATAATAATAATACATCAAACCCAAAAAACATTAAAAACACTAAACAGTCTAGAAATAAATCTGCTAAATACTTGAGAAAGAATATTGCAGATCCCATCCTCGCACCTGCAAAACTAATGTAGGACAAATGTGCCGCCCTTAGAACACAATTTTCAGACTGGAAAGAAGTTATCAATGTGAGGGGCGGATTTAAAAAAGTTTAGTTGGTCAGAACAAGAGTTCGTGTTGAAACGATTGAGAGAAGAAACGATAATATTTGCGTTAGCCAATTGATAACTAAACAAAGCAGCCCCACACGTACGAAGGTAATAATTGAATAAAGTATAGGCTGTTTCATATCTGTTTAAGAGGTGTGTTTATATATTACCCTTGATTCCATTATTATTATTCAAATCAGAAGAGACTGTGTGTAAGGGACAGAGGAAAGCAACTCAAATTGTTCGAATTTCAAAGGGGAAAGGGGATGAGCAAGCTTCAGAATGAGTTCTAATAGGAGAAGATTCTTTTGTAGACAGAGGGCAAAAGGTTCTGTGACTAATTCCCATGTGGGCACATGCTCGAGAACGGAGAAGTCTGGTGGTAGATCCCTATATAGGAGCCTCGCTCACAACGAGGACAGGTATACTTATAGACGACTCTGGACTCAAACAGTGCAGGGAAACGGTCTTTGTATTTGAAAAATGAGCCAATTTTTGAAGAGTTAGTCAAAATAATATTGAAACGATATGCAGGGAACGCAGGATAAGAGAAAACTCCAGTTCCCTATTTTTGAGTGCGACAGAGATTGCGCACAACAAAAGGAAATGAAAGATACAAGTCTTTTTGATAGGGACAGTGTGGGTCTTGTTGGTAGTTTGGTTGTAATCCTTACTCTGGAGAAACCTTTGAGTGTATCGTTTAAAAGGCAAATGTCCGTGTCAACAAGTAGGTATGTTATAAAGTTACGAAAGTTATTTGTTTAGAGAAAATCAAATTCTTTATGCCGAGAGTATATATATCAGAGCTAATTTTCCGCTAAGCTACTGTTGATAAGGGTATGGGCGGCATTGAGTTTAAACTTCATGGGTGTGAAACTATAAAAGTTGGTACCTTGAGGAGTGAACGTGTTCTTTCTGTATACTGATGTAGAAAAAATTTGGAGTCCTCTCTCTTTATTAGTACATCCAAAAAGGGCAGAGAGTCATTTGTCTCATGCTCCAAAGAGAATCTGATAATAGGGTGCACGGTA
>JABUQX010102246.1:22500-68110 GCA_015478945.1 Trachelipus rathkii | reverse complement strand
CAATCACTAAGCGTGCTCAGATATGCTATGATCTAAAACTAAAAACGATAAAATAATTCTCGACCAATCACATGTACCGTCATATAGAGATAAGGATTACTTCATCCAATCACAAGAAAGGAAAGCATTTCTTTCTTAAAGGATTTTACCGATCCAGCATGTTTCCGTTTGAGCCATATTTCATAAAAATAATAATAACATTGATTCTCGATTCTTGTCTATACTGAAATTACCTTTTGACCTGGTATTAGGCTTAAATCAGCCCGGGGTACAAAAAGGCTTATCCTAAATTTAGGCCTAAATTTAGGCCCTAAAGTAGTTATTTCAACACATTTTTCAGTAGGAGCTCAGTCTCGTATCTGTAAGGAGTGCACGTTGTTGTGTGTTTTTTTGTGTTGGATTGTCAATGTAAATAGATTCTAATTGGAATTCTAAAGTAACATTACTAATTTTAACCAAATTGTTGATTAAAATTCTGTACACTGAAATATTTTTAGTTAACATTGAAATGAAATACTATAAATAAGTAATAATTATACTAAAATAAAAACCTGAATGATTTTGAGAAAATACATGTTATGTTAATGAGAAGAACTTATTCATATTTCATACTTATTACATGGCTAAAGATGATGTAAAGCAGTGAAAGTCAATAAAACAAACGTTCCATAGCTTATGTAGAGGGCTGCCAGGGGCCTGCTCACTGACTACCGATTTATTGCTTTTAAGGTACGGTAAAATATATGTTTTTATCAAATTTGGTAAATTCTGAGATTAAATTCTTTTAAACCCTATAAGGATATATAATTAATGAAACATAAACCGAGTAGTATTCCTGTATTAATAAATTTTCGTTAAACTATAAAATTTACTTCATTAGTAGGGTTTTTAAGAAACTTTGAAATAATTTAAGTCATATTTGAATGAGTAATATAAATGTACGTGTTTAATTAAAATATAAAATGTTTTAATAAATTATACGTTATGTTCATACAAAAGAACTTATTTGATATGTTTAAACAGAGTGTGTGTGTGTGTGTGTGTGTGTGTGTGTGTGTGTGTGGTGTGTGTGTGTGTATGTGTGTGTGTGTGTGTGTTAAATGATAATAACAATAGGCATGAAGTAAATAACACTAAGTATAATAATAAAATAATAATAAAAATAAAATAATAATAATAAAAATAAAATAATAAAAATAAAAATAAAATAATAAAAATAAAAATAAAATAAAAATAATAATAAAAAAAAATAAATAAAAAGTATTAAAACAAAATAAAAACATAATGTTAATAAATATATGAGTTAAAGCAGTAAAGCATATGAGTTAAAGCAGTAAAACATATGAGTTAAAGCAGTAAAACAGTAAAACAAAGCCTTACTATTCCCTCTGATGCTAGGTAACACCTCTATTGATTTACTGATTTACTGCTTTAAGGTATGTAATGTTAATAAATATATGAGTTAAAGCAGTAAAACATATGAGTTAAAGCAGTAAAGCAGTAAAACAAAAGCATACTAATCCCTTTGTTGCTTAAATATATATATATATATATATATATATAAACATTATTACATTAGAGAGTATGCAAATATGAGTTAAAGCAGTAAAACATATGAGTTAAATCCAAAGCAGTAAAACAAAAGCATACTAATCCTTTGGTCCCATTATTTACTGATTTACTGCTTTAAGGTATGTAATGTTAATAAATATATGAGTTAAAGCAGTAAAACATATGAGTTAAAGCAGTAAAGCAGTAAAACAAAAGCATACTAATCCCCTTTGTTGCTAGATAACACCTCTATTGGCCAACTGATTTTAACTGCTTTAAGGTATGTAATGTTAATAAACATAAGGAAGGAAGCAGTAAAACATAAGAAGAAGTAGTAAAGCCAGTAAAACAAAAGCACTAATCCCTTTGTTGCTAGGTACCACCTCTATTGATTTACTGTTTCTACTGATTTAAGGTCTGTAGTTATATTTTTATTAAAATTTCGTACAATTGTAGTAAAATAAAAATGATTATATATCAAAGCACTCTGGCTTTTCCTTTCTCCTTCCTCATTCTTTTTCATTATTTATATTGGTATAACTTCTTAAATAGATTTCTAATTTTTAATGTTATTGCTCAGCTTTTCCTGGTTTTAGAGTGTAACTACATGACCTCAGTACTCGACTCATCAATTGTGAATTAGTCGCTGATGGGGCTTTACCCCCAAACGCTCCTCAGGATACCGTTCCTTGATACATGACTCATTTTTATTTTAAGTACAAAAGGGTGTATATGTGTGTTTCTGCGTATATATATAAGAGAGAGTAGAGAGAGAGTAGTATATATATATATATATATATATATATATATATATAGTATATATATATATATATATATATTTATATATATATATACATGTGTGTGTGTAGGTGTAGGTATATGAGCTACGGCGGGTGTATGTATCTAGGGTGGGTGTATGCGTGTATAAGTGATGACAAGGGTAGGTGTGTGTGTGTATATAGGATAGGTGTATGTGTCTAGGTATGTGTGTCATGTGTGCGCAGGTGAGCGTAAGTGCCTATGGGTGGGTGTATGTGTGTATAAAAAGCCTAGTAGGTGGTGTATAAACAGCTCAAGGGCTTGCGTGTGCATGTTACTCAAGTAGTGTGTAGGCGTGGGTGTAGGTGTGAGCTAGGGTGTATGTATCTAGGGCGGGTGTATGTGTATAATGTAGGTGTAGGTGTGAGCTAGGTGGGTGTATGTATCTAGGGTGGGTGTGTGTATAAGTGACATAGTGTGTAGATGTAGGTGTGAGCTAGGTTGGTGAATGCATCCATGGCATGTAGGTAGGTGTGTGTATATAGGGAGGGTGTATGTGTCTAGGTAATGTGTGTGTGTGTATGTATAGGTGTGTGAGTGTAAGTGTCTCTTTGTGGGTGTATTTGTGTATAAGTAGCCTAGCGGGTGTGTGTGTATATAAATAGCGTGGGTGTGTGTGTGTGTGTGTGTGTGTGAGTATGTGTATATGTATGTATGTGTGTGTATGGATGATAGCGGTTTTACTCTCTCTCTCTCTCTCTCTCTTTGTATATATATATATATATATATATATATATATATATATATATATATATATATATATATATATATATATATATATATATATATATATATAATATATATATATATATATATATATAATGCAAATTGATATAAAATTTCCAGATTTAATTTGGGAAAAGTATGGAAATAGCTGATTCCAAATTTTTGCTATGCATAAAACCCTTTATATGTAAGGACTAAATGTTTACTTATTATCGGCCATTTAGGCGAACACAATCTGTTAAGTCCTATACACTTCCTTAAGAGGTTACGGGTCGAGTTCCAGTTCGGTCAGTGACTGGTATAGGTCACTTTTTTTAAATTCCCGCAATTTAATGTTATTCCTTGCGGGTGGGATGATTCGCTTCAGAAGATAGAAGATGAGATGCGCAAACGCATGATGCATATACATGTATGCGCAAACGTCTGTGCATATACAATGGCTAAGTAGTATAAAATGACATGTGGTGACCACTCCTCAAAGAGGACCAAAAGGGTTCGGGAGACCTGTGAAACCTTCCAGAAGAGCACAAGAGCATATATATATATATATATATATATATATATATATATATATATATATATATATATATATATATATATATATATATATATATATATATATATATATAGTGTAATTGATCATTGCATATATAGATAGTGAAAGGCAAATTTGAAAATAGATTCAATGAAAACTATGGTATAGGGGATTGGGAAGACCTCCTTGGAGAGCACAGACAGATAAAGCAGTCACGGTGAATGGAATGGGTATAGAGATACGGTGAATGGAACGGGATGGAGAGTCACGGATAACGGAACGGGGTAGGAGGGATGGACTGGGATGGTTAGGGTGTGTGCATAAGGGTGAGTGTATGTGTCTATGGATGCATTCGTGGATATTAAAATACATTCATGATCCTACGTGAAATAAACTGAAATATTTCGGATTAAAAAGGACCATGAAGGTAGATGAGTAATAGAAAAACGAGGATGCGAAAAAGCGAAAAAGACGGTCCGGCGTGGTGCAGTGCGGTGCGGTGCGGTGCGGTGCTGCGCGGTTCGGCGCGGCTCGGCAGGGCCTTGCGGTTAAGCGAAAACGCGTTGGTGAACTCCGAAACGCCCCCTCCCTTATGGGGTAAATCCGCTAAAATACTAATGCCATAAAAAATATATTAAAAAAAAAAAAAAGACTAAAAAACACCCATGAAACGTACGTGAGTATTAGGTAAAAAATATATGTTTGTAGTTTAACATGGCGTAGACAGATGTTAGATGACAAATTCATCACCACTCCCATCCTAAAAACACCCATGAAGGTAGCTGAGCATAAAAATACATGACTGTAATGACAGGGGGAACAAATCTGTCACCCACAGCAGGTGACAAATTCATACCAAAAGCCTCAGGGAAGAACGTGATGTCATAACTGAATAGAACTAAAGGGATTTGAGGGAGGATATCAGGGTGAAAGTAACAATTTATGTATAAATACCCCTGCACCCACACATACACACCCCTAAAATAGCTGGCGAACGTACATGAAAAAGGTGGCCCAAGGGAATATCTCCACATTAAAAACGGCCACATATGGTAAAGTAGCTAGAAAGGTGGTATTGAGGACTAAAAATATATGCCTGTGTTGGCAGAGTGACAGGAGGGGGTGACAGGAGGGTGACAAATCTGTCACCCGCCAGTTCCTCCCCCATCACTGACGCACACACAATCTCGTTTGAGACGCACACACACACACACACACACACACATAGGGAGCAGTATATAATATATGTTATATTATATATATATATATATATATATATTATACATATATAAAAATACACATTCTCTATTAGATAAATTGTTATATTTAGATAGAAATATGTTATACAAATATTGCTGATATATATATATATATATATAGGATGCATAATGAAATCAAATGATAAAAACTAACTGTTTTTTATTTGATTTTTATTTATTAAAAAATCACGATTTTGATTTTTTTGATTTTTGATTTTTCTTTTTATATATATATATATATATATATATATATATATATATATTAAGGTTAAATATATAGTATATAGTTATTATTATATATATATATATATATAAGTATATATATATATATATATATATATATATATATATATATATATTTAAGCAATTAAAAAATATTAACACTTCAAATAATTTCTTTAAATAATTTTTGTTTATTTAAATGTTTATAGTTTCCAATACAGCATTTATATTAACCCTAGATTAAAATCCAATTGCTTATTAAAGAAGGATTATAAGGATGGAATGTTTGAGCACCATTTAGCAGAATTAGATTTTTTGATTTTTTTAGAAAAATCACTCTTTTTTTGAATTGTTTATCTTTTACTGAGTCATGATGAAACACAAGGAATATATATATATATATATATATATATATATATATTATATATATATATATATATATATATATATATATATATATATATATATATATATATATATATATATATAGTATATATATATATATATATATATACATATATATTGTTATACATATATGTTATATATATAAGGTAGTATATATAAATAGATTGTGCAAGAAATATCTATAAATCCAACGGGGAGTGTCCCATTCAAGTGATTCAACCCATAAAAATTAAGAATTAAGAATAATTTTTAATAATAATTAATGTAATTAATGAATATCAATTATAATTAAAATACGCATGGGCCTACCCTAAACTGTCCTGTGTCAACCAACAATACCACACTAAGAATAATAATTAAAAGCCGCACGATCCTAGAATGTCCCAGCCAACCATTATATCAGGCTTTGTAAATGCTAGCCTTCTAATAATCAGAATGCATGGCTCATCTAGATCTTCTGTCCTTAGTCAACCCATAATAATTAATAATTACAATAATAATTAAGAAGCTGCATGAACTCCTAGAATGTCCTAGTTAACCCATAATATATAAGAAAATACTTAAGAAGCCGCATGGTAATATTTAGACTGTCCCAGTCAACCACTAAAAATTAATAATTAAAGCACATTGAATCACTCCTGAATGTCCTAGTCAACCCATAATAAATAATAAATAAGAATACTTAAGAAGACGTATAGGCCTATCTAGACTGTCCCAGTCAAAAGATAATAATTACTAATTAAAAATAATAACTAAGAAGCCGCATTGACACTCTAGAATGTCCCAGTCAACTCATAATAACAAATAAGAATAATACTTTTAAGAAGGTGCATGGTCCTTTTAGACTTTCTCCCAGTCAACCAAAAATTAATAATTACAGCCGCATTGGCCCCTCTAGAATGTCCCCCAGTCAACCCATAATAAATACTAAATAAGAATAATATAATACTTAAGCAGCAGCATGGGCCTATCTAGACTGTCCCAATCAACCAATAATAATTAATAATTAAAAATAATAATTACAGCTTCATCATATTTAATCCTCAAATGTCCCAGTCAACCTCAAAATAATAACAATAATACTTAAGAAGCCGCATTATCCTTTTTAGACTTTCCCAGTAAACCAATAAGAACTAATTAAGAAGCCGCATTGTTCCCTCTAGAATGTCCCAGAAGTCAACCCATAAAAATTTAGAATTAAGAATAATTTTAATAATAACAATGTAATTAATGAATAGTTTTTATAATTAAGAAGCCACACTGATTTATCATCCCAGTCCAACAAAATTAATAAATAAGAATAATTTAATTATTGTTGGTTGACTGGGACAGTGCTATTCATTAATTACATTAATTATTATTAAAAATTTATTCCTTAATTTTACTTTTTACTGGGACATTCTAGAAGGGTTAATGCGGCTTCTCAATATTACTTATTGTCGACTGAGACAATACGGCTTAGTATTGGTAATGAAAGCTGACTGGGACACGTGAGGGATCCATGTGGTTTGACATTATTTTAATTATTACTTGATATTATCGACTGAACTTTTGGATAAATTATACGGCTTTCTGTTATTATTTCTATTTATTATTTGCGTTTACCGGTGATATTCGGGCCACGCTGTTTACCATTAATTTGCCGGGTTGACTGGGACAGCCTGGACTACGCCAGGCTCTTATTTATTATGAGCGATTGTATATCCTAGAGTAGGTCAATGCAGCTCCTAATTATTATTCTGAATAATTAAGAAGCTGTATTGGCCCCTCTAGAATGTCCAGTCAACTGATAATAAATAAGAATAATACAAGAAGCCGTATGGTTCCTTTTTAGACTGTCCCAGTCAACCAATAAAATTAATAATTAAGAAGCCCATTGACCCCTCCAGAATGTCCCAGTCAACCCTATAATAAATAATAAATAAGAATAAGAAGACGCATGGTTCATTCCCTGATTGTCCCAGTCAACTAACAATAATATATATAATTAATAATTAAATAATAATTAAGAAAACCGCATTGACGCCTCGAGAATGTCCTGAAACAACTCATAATAAATAAGAATAATATTTAGCCGCATGGTCTCCTTTAGATCCCAGTCAACTAACAAAATTTATTAATTAGCTGCATTACCTCTAGAACACAGTCCTAGTCAACTCATAATAAATATCAAATAATAACAAGAATAATACTTAAGAATACGTATGGGCCTATCTAGACTGTCTCAGTCAACTAATAATAATTAATAATTAAAAATAATATTAAGAAGCGTTATTGACACCTTTAGAATGTCCCAGTCAACTCATAATAAATAAGTATAATACTTAAGAAGCCGCATAACTCTTTTTTAGACTGTCCCAAAATAACCAATAAAATTAATAATTAAGAAGCTGCATTGGCCCTCTAGAATGTCCTAGTCAACCCATAATAAATAATAAATAATAATAATATTTAAGTAGCCGCATGGGCCTATCTAGACAACTCACGCCTATTCTTTCTCAAATTCAAAAATCTACCTCCTCAATAATAGCTGCTGTTCTTCAGCATATCTGTCTTTTTAATAAGGGTGCTAAAATTGTAGACAATATTCAAATACTGGCCTAACATATCTATTATAGACGACATTATACAAAAACAAATATATAATTAGTCTGTATATGGCATTGTTCTCTTAACCCTAGCCCTAGCTCTGTCTGTAAATCTTTACAATGAAACAATGAAACAGCAGCACTAAAGAATGTTACAGACTTCATTGTCACAATGCCAATAGAAATTGAAAAAAAAATATATTAAAAACTTCATAATATATATAGTTTTATTTTAATTTTTTATTTCTATTGAAGTTAAATTACTTAAATATACAAAAAAATAAAAATTAATAAAAAAAATATAAAAAAATCAAAAAAATCAAACAAATCAATAAAATCAAAAAAATCATGATTTATTTATAAAAAAATCAAGTAAAAAATCAATTGATTTTTTTAATTTGATTTTTTTTGTGCCATCCCTGCCATTTAGTATATTTGACAAAGTCAAATTGTTTTTTTTAGTTAATTATTAAGGTAAAACTGCATGTTGTAACTATGACAAACTTATTAAAGCTTGTAGTGTGGTTAGCATTTACCTTAGTTATAGATTTTGCTTGTGGTAGTAGCCTAGTTAGCATATACTATTGGTAATTTATTGATGAGCTCTAGGGTGTTGTGTGGGTTTTGCATAAGCATGCTGGGTCATTGGGTCTATTTACTCAAATTGAATGGGAGTCTTGATAGGCCCATCTGCCAGCTGCAACGCCTAGGCCCTATTTTATGAATGTTTATAGCTAACCAAAGTAAAATTTAGTATAAACACAAATTTTTTTTATTTCACAGTTACTTACCCTTCCTGATTTTCCATTTTGATTTATATAGAATGAATAAATCACTTAAAAATAATACTATGTCGAACTTAAAAAGTTTGTTTACAAATTATATTTCGCATGACATCACGAATCTGATAAAAATCAAAAAATCAATAAAATAAAAAAAATCAAACATTGATTTTCTAAAAATCAAAAATGAATTAACCCCTGGGTGTAGTTATCGGTATAGGAGTGAATAAGAGAAATATATATATATATATATATATATATATATATATATATATATATATATATATATATATATATATATATATATATATATATATATATATATATATTCTTTCTCTCTTTTATTCTTCCTTCAATTCTCACAGACGTGGGGTTAGGATGCGTATACACACACGGAAATAAGAAACTAAAGTAGAAAGCGTGAAGTAAGTCGTAGTTGAAATGTAAAAATTCAGCCTAGGCCATCACAAGACCGGCAACGGACCTCTTCACTGTAGTATCTCAAAGGTCAATGTAGGTTCATCCCTGTAGTGAGGGGCAACCTATATTGACGACGTAGCTCGCCCCCACCTCGAATTTTTACCTGACCTGACCTTTTTTTGGCTCTCACCTTTGGCCTTATCCTTTTCTTTCTTTGACTAACCCTTTCGTCTTCCATGGGTCATTTTTTGGCCCACGGTAATTTTTGGCAACCCTTTAATTTTGGCAACCCTAATTTTTTTTCTTGGCAACCCTAATTTGCAACCCTTCAAAACATATTAGGCCAAACGGCTTCGCGTGCAGCACCGTTGTACGTACCTCACCCTAATTTTTTCGACCAACCCTTTGGTCTTCCATTCATTTTTGTCATTAACGGTAATTTTTGGTCACCCTTTAGGGGCTTAGCCCTTGATGTCTTTACCCTGTTTGACCATGATATTTCCGGACTTGACCTTGCCATGCTATCTATGGGTCACTACCACGGTAATTTTTTATCCTTCCTTTAGGGGCTTACCCTTTTTGATGTCTTAACCTTTTTTGGCCTTGACCTTTTTTCTACCAACCCTTTCGTCTCTCCATGGGTCATTTGGCCCACGGTACTTTTTGGCAACCCTAATTTTTTTCGGCCACCCTATGGCAATCCTAATTTTTGCAACCCTTTCTGAAGAAGTGTTAGCTAAACGGTTGCGCAGCCAACGCTGGTATTGTATCTGTTCTAATTTTTTCGACCAACCTTTGTCTCCATATAATATGCGCTCATTGGTATTTAGAAGACTTCTTGGCTTTGAATTGATATGCGCTTTTATTGGTTCTTTGACTTATTCAAGTTATATTATAATAAGGTCATGGTTTACGGTGGTTATTCCTTTGGGCTGGCTTTTGATGCCTTTAACCTTGTTTGACCATGATACTTCGGCCTGACCTTGGCATATACCATGGGTCAATTTTGGCCCATTGCACCAATTTTTTTTTGCCCACTGTGGCCCACCTTGTCACATATTTTTGTTCCTAATCCTGAACGTACATGTATGGATCTAGTCCCCAACTTGAACACCTACACACACACACACACACACACACACACACACACACACACTTCACACCCACACTTACAATTATACACACATTCACTATGACACTTACACTCTCACCCATAGATACTTTTGCACTTTATATTTACACTTATATACACGTGTACAAACATTACTGAATCAACCCTTTTGTCTCCATCATCTCCTTTGACCCACCCACCTTTTTGTCCATCCCCTAATTTTCTTTCGGTGCAGACCTAATTTTTCGACCAACCCTTTGGTCTTCCAGGGTGCAATTTTGAGAACCTAAATTTTTTTCGGTCAACCCTTTTGTATTCTACGGTACAATTTTTGATGCTCTCATCTTTGATGCCTCAACTTTGATGGCAAAGTCTCCAACTTTGATGCTCAACTTTAACGCCCCCAGCTTTGATGCCTGCCTTTGTTGGATGGCTCAACTTGATGGTCTTCAACCATATGGCTCAACTTTGATGGTGTGTCATCTTTGATGGCACCTATATTGCTGGTTCAGCTTTGATGATCAGATTTATTGATGGTTCAACTTTAATGGTTCCCACCGTAAAGAGTATCTAGTGATGTTCTATTAGTGTCCCATGAGTATTAGATGAGTGCCAGGTGAGTGCCGCGAGTGCCAATGAGTGCCAATGAGCGCCAAGTGAGTGCCAATGAGTGGAGTGCCACATAGTGCCAAGTGAGAGCCACATAGTGCCAACTGAGTGCCACTTTTTTCGAGCCTTTTCTAGTCCCCTGAGCCTAGAATAGCCCCAATATGGGTGTCGCCTACCCCTAGGTAATAAGGTATGAGGAATCGATTGGCGTATATTACAATCTGCTAGAATGCGTCCTACTATGAGTTAGCATTTTTATAACACTTATAAGCACTTGCTGCACTCCTCAAAGACACTTACACTGGCCCATATACACTTACACTCACACGCACAGGGCATACTTCTACACTTACACTTTCACATACACTTGAAGCTCAATTCTTTTGTTGTCTTCATCTTTGGATGACTCATCTTTGATGAAGTCATCTTATACCACCTATATTGATGATCCATCTTTTGATGACTCATCTTTTGTCTACCTCTAGATCATAAGCTGCCCACCAGGCCGCAGCATGATCCCACCGCGCGAAGGCCACGACCCCGCACCCGCAGGTGTGTCCCGCCGCGTCCCCGCCTGCTGCATGTGCCTGCGGCGCAATATTCCCGCACGAATGAAAATATATATATACTACGAGTCATTCATTTTATTTCATACTCAAACATTTTTATTAAAAACATTTTCGCGAACCCAAAACTGGTAACTCATTACAGACATCTTTTTTATATTTTACTTAATACTTTTAATTTATAAATTTTTAAAAATTGCAATGTAAGAAGAACCAGAGTGCATGATATATAAACATTTTATTTTTTACTACAACTGTACGAAATTTTATTAAAAACATTAACATTACATATCTGATCCTGAAGCAGTAAATCAGTAAATCAATAGAGGTGTTACCCAACACCTAAGGGATTAGTATGCTTTTGTTTTACTGCTTTACTGCTTTAACTCGTTTTACTGCTTTAACTCATGTTGCTTTACTGCTTTACTTCTTTAACTCACATATTTATTAAAATTACATATGTTCTAAAAAGCAGTAAATCAGTAAATCAATAGAGGTGTTATATAGCAACAAGGGGTAGGTTCTTGCTTTACTGCTTTACTGCTTTAACTCATGTTTTACTGCTTTAACCTATATATGTTGTACTGCTTTAACTCACATATTAATTTTTACATACCCAAAGCAGTAAATCAGTAAATCAATAGAGGTGTTATATAGCAACAAGGGGTTAGTATGCTTGTTTTTACTGCTTTACTGCTTTAACTCATGTTTTACTGCTTTAATCATATGTTTTTACTGCACTTAAACCTCATATATTTATTAACATTACATTCCTTCCCAAAGGCAGTAAATCAGTAAACTATTAGAGATGCTACATAGCACCAAGGGGATTAGTATGTGCTTTTGTTTTATTGTTTTACTGCTAATTCATGTTTTACTGCTTTAACTCATATGTTTTACTGTTTAAACTCTGCGAGTACGATAATACTTGAGTATGGTCCGTAAAGCAGCAACCAAAATCAATAGAGGTGTGACCCAACACCAAGGAGAGGGATTTCTCAGTATGCTTTTGTTTTACCGCTTTACTGCTTTAACTCATGTTTTACTGCTTTAACCTTCATGTGTTTTACTGCTTTAACTCATATGTTTTACT
The DNA here is from genome assembly GCA_015478945.1 of Trachelipus rathkii. NCBI lineage: Eukaryota > Metazoa > Arthropoda > Malacostraca > Isopoda > Trachelipodidae > Trachelipus > Trachelipus rathkii. Next base: position 55,424 of record JABUQX010102246.1, on the reverse strand, counting down.
GTTTAACTCATATGTTTTACTGTTAACTCATATATTTATTAACATTATATTTTTATTTTGTTTTAATACTTTTTTATTTATTTTATTATTATTTTTATTTATTTTTATTATTTTTATTATTTTATTTTTATTTTTATTATTATACTTAGTGTTATTTACTCATGGCTATTGTTATTATTATTATTTTAACAATATATTACATTAGTTATACACATTGACACACATTAGACATATGATATTATCACACATACATAATATATATATTTACGTACACACACACACACACACTTCACTTACATACACACTTACTATGACACTTATACAATAATATTCACCATGACACCCGCATTTACCCATGATATCTATGAGCAGTGATTTCATACACACGTGAACACACACACACTTACTAATCTTATACACACATTCACTATAACACTTACATTAACACACATTCACCATGACACTTACATTTACCCATAGACACTTACATTTACACGGCTCACACGTAGCACACACCTCACACACAGATACTTACGTTTCTTTACACTCACACACAGATATCTATTTCTGCACACACGTGATTTTACTTTTTACACCACACAGATTTACTCACACTCCACACACAGATTTACTTACACCTCACACAGATTTATTTACACTCACACACAGATTTTCTACTTATTATCAATAACAGATTTACTTTACACACACAGGATTTACTATACCACACACAGATATTTTCATTGTCGGGCACCAGGACAATGCACACTCACTTACACATATAACGTATAATTTATTAAAAAGATTTTATACTTTTAATTAAACACGTACATTTATATTACTCATTTAAATATAACTAAAATTATTTCCAAGTTTCTTAAAACCCCATAAATAAATCAATCATTATCTTTGAACAAAGAATCTATTATTAAACTGTTAACACTTTTTGTTTATAAATTTTACAATCATCAAGTTTTAAAATAACTTACTAAAATTTTATGATTTTATTATAAACATATATTTTACGTACTCAAAAGCAATAAATCAGCAAGAAGGTCAGCCCTAGCACTTCCTCTACACCAAAGCCGTTATTTCCTATTTGATCAACGTTTTGCCATCATCTTTAGCCATTAAGTATAAAATAACAAAATAGGTTCTCCCTGCTAACATAACATGTATTTTATTAAAATCATTCTAAGTTTTTATTTAAAAATAACAATTATTCACTTACATTTATATATTATCTGCCTGATGTTAACTAAGTAGTAGTTTTAATTTTAAATATCTTCAGATTTTAATGTTATTTATTATAATCTATGTACATTGACAATCCATCACGAGAAAACACAACAACTCGCACTCCTTACAGATACGAAACTGACCTCTCTCTGTAAAATGTGTTGAAATAACTACTTTAGGCCTAAATTTAGGATAATCCTTTTTGTAACCCGGGGCGATTTAGGCCTAATTCCAGGTCAAAATATATTTCAAACTGACCTTTTTCTGTAAAATGTGGTGCAATAACTACGTTAGGCCTAAATTTAGGCCTAAATTTAGGATAAGCCTTTTTGTATCCCATGCTGATTTAAGCCTAATACCAGGTCAAAAGGTAATTCCATTATAGACAAGAATCATTGTTATTATTATTATTTTTATAAATATATTTCAAACTGATGGATCGGTAAGATCCTTTAAGCAGGTGAAATTATTTGTGATTGGTCGGAGTAATCCTTATCTCTATATGACTCGTATGTGATTGGTCGAGAATTATTTTATCGTCTTTTGAAAATTAACTTTGTTCTTTAAACTTGTATTTGAGCAGGTGTGTTTTTTTATCTTTTAGACCCCAACTCATTTTAAAATCATAGTCATTTTAGCTGTTAAGCGGTGCACAAGTTCTCTGATTTGTATTAAAAGTGTTTTATTTTTACTAAGTGTATATCATATTTATAATAAATACTTACATTGAGGAATAATTATTAATTTCACTAGAATAGATAATAATTAATTCACTAGAGATTTATAGCAGATCACGTGAAGCAAAACGCAAGAGCGCCCGCAAGCGCGACCTGGTGCGGAACCGACGTACGAACCCGCCGGTGTAATATTTACCGCCAGCGGTCGCGAAAATATGACCCGCCAGATTGTGTTATAGGGTATACATCCTGTAGGTTGATATCTTTGGACACCGCCCCATCCAGTATGTGACATGTTAGTTTGTACTATCAAGGTATATTTACGAACCTTATAACATGTTCAAGCGCATTAGTTTATTTAAAGTCCTGGTATATCAGTGTTTATTACAAACCAAGGGATCTCGATGGTTGCCGAATGCATACAGCATCTGATATAGAAGAGGTATGAACTTACATACTTCAATGTAATTTTGAAGTATATTGATATGATACCAATACTGGAAATCCATAAAGAGAAATTATGGTTTGTACAATGAGGGGAAGTTTATTTTATGTAATAATATTTTAGATTAAACAACTTTTTCATAACTTATACATAGAGAAGATTAAACCAAAGACATACCTTGAAAAGTGAGGGTATGGGACAACTTCTATACATTAACTCATGTTTATATGAGGTAACTCTTAAGGCATATGTAAAACTTGTTTTACATTCCTTAAAGTAATAAGATCTTAAAGGCATACCACAAAGAGGAACATGGCCTACGTCACAGCCGGAGTATTTGTTCTATTTCCTTCAAGGAATTATAACTTTAGGATAAATAAAACAAACTGCTTTTCTACAAAACAAAATGTTCTTTTCAAAACTAAATGTTTTTCAAGAAACTTTAACAGTGAAATGGTATTTTCTATAAATAAAATTAAAAATGTTCAAGTAAGAAATAAAATGAACGATTCATAATATAGGAAACGGTATATTTGAAAATACAAAATAATGTAATGAAAGTTTACAACGGCGTATCATAAAGAAAATATTTTCGCGACCGCGTAGTAATATTGCGTATGCGTCGTTCAAACTTCTGGTCGCTTGGCGCTCTTGCGTTTTGTTTCACGTGATCTACTATAAATCTAGTGAATTAATTATTATCTATTCTAGTGAAATTAATAATTATTCCTCAATGTAAGTATTTATTATAAATATGATATACACTTAGTAAAAATAAAATACTTTTAATACAAATCAAATAACTTTTGCACCGCTTAACAGCTAAAAATGACTATGATTTTAAAATGAGTTGGGGTCTAAAAAGAAAGATAATAAAACACACCTGCTCAAATACAAGTTTAAAGAACAAAGTTAATTTTCAAAAGATGATAAAATAATTCTCGACCAACCACATACGAGGTCATATAGAGATAAGGATTACCTGACCAATCACAAGTAAGGAAAATATTTCCTTTTTATCTGCTTAAAGGATCTTACCGATCCAGCATTTAGTTTGAAATATATTTATAAAATAATAATAATAACAATGATTCTTTTTTATCTATACTGGAATTACCTTTGACCTGGTATTAGGCTTAAATCAGTCTGGGATACAAAAAGGTTTATCCTAAATTTAGGCCTAAATTTAGGCCTAACGTAGTTATTGCACCACATTTACAAGAAAAAGGTCAGTTTGAAAATATATTTTGACCTGAATTAGGCCTAAATTGCCCCGGGCTACAAAAAGGATTATCCTAAATTTAGGCCTAAAATAGTTGTTTTTTCAACACATTTTACAGAGATAGTCAGTTTCGTATCTGTAAGGGGTGTGGGTTGTTGTGTTTTCTCGTGATGGATTGTCAATGTACATAGAGAATATTAATAATAATAAAGAAAATCTGAACTTTGAAATATTTTTTAGTTAACATCGAGCGAATAATATAAATGTGGGTGAATAATTGTTATTTTTAAATAAAACTTAGAAATGATTTTAACAAAATACATGTTATGTTAGCAGAGAAGAACTTATTTTGGTTATTTTTATACTTATTACATGGCTAAAGATGATGGAAATGCAGTAAGTCAATAGAACAAAACGTGGCATAGCTTGGTATAGAGTGCTAAGGGCTGGCCTTACTGATTTACTGGATTTATTGCTTTAAGGTACGTAAAATATATGTTTTTAATAAATTTCATAAAATTTTAGTAAAAGTTATTTTAAAACTTGATAGTTATAAAAATTTATAAACAAAAAGTATTAACAGTTAATAATAAATTTTGTTCAAAGATAATGATTGATTTATTATAGAAGTTTTAAGAAACTTTGAAATAATTTTAGTTATATTTGAATGAGTAATATAAATGTATGTGTTTAATTAAACATAAAAATGTTTTAATAAATTATACGTTATATGTGTAAGTGAGTGTGTGTGTGTGTGTGTGTAAGTAAATCTGTGTGTGAGGGTAAGCTGTGTGTGGGTAAATCTGTGTGTGTGGTAAATCTGTGTGTGTGTAAGTAAATCAGTGTGAGCAGGGCAAATCTGTGAGTGTGGGTAAATTCGTGTGTGAGTGTGGTAATTCAGTGAGTGTAAGAATCTGTAAGTAACCAGTAAGTGAGTGTGGCAATCTGTGTGTGTGTGTGTGTGTGTGTGTGTGTGTGTGTGTGGGCAAAATGGGAGAAAACATGGGAATGTAAGTTTCAGTGGAATGTGTGGCAGTGTCAGTGAATGTGTGTATAAGTGTAAGTGTGTGTGTGTGTGTGTGTGTGACCGCGTGTGTATAAGTAAATGGGTGTCTATGGAAGGGTAAATGTAAGTGGCACAGTGAATGTGTGTATAAGTGATGTGACTGCATGTGTATAAGTGTAAGTGTGTGTGTTTGTGTGTGTGTGTGTGTGTGTGTTTCTGTGTGTGTGTATGTGTAAAATACAAAGCTCCCAATACAGTTAACAATAGGCATGAAGTAAACAACACTAAGTATAATAATAAAAATAATAGAGAAAAATAAAATAACAAAATTTTACATTAAAAAAAAAAAAAAAAAATTAAAAAAATAAATAAAAAGTATTAAAAACAAAATAAAAACATAATGTTAATATAAATATATGAGTTAAAGTAGTAAAACATAGTTAAAGCAGCAAAACATATGAGTTATAAAGCAGCAAAACATGAGTTAAAAAGCAGTAAAACATGAGTTAAAGCAGCAAAGCAAAACAAAAGCATACTAACCCTCTTGTTGCTATGTAAAACGTCTTTTGATAGCCAATTGATTTATCAGTTTTTAAGGAATGTAATGTTAATAAATATGCGGGAGTTAAAGCAGTAAAACATATGAGTTAAAGCAGGTAAAATATGAGTTAAAGCAGTAAAACAGTAAAATAAAAGCATACTAATCCCTTGGTGCTATGTAGCACCTCTATTGATTTACTGATTTACTGCTTTAAGGTATGTAATGTTAATAAATATATGAGTTGAAGCAGTAAAAACATATGAGTTGCAACAGTAAAACATGAGTTAAAGCAGTAAAGCAGCAAACAAAAGCATACTAACCCTTGTTGCTATGTAACACCTCTTATTGATTTACTGATTTACCGTTTTTAAGGTATGTAATGTTAATAAATATATGAGTTAAAGCAGTAAAACATATGAGTTAAAGCAGTAAAACATGAGTTAAAGCAGTAAAGCAGTAAAACAAAAGCATACCAACCCCTTGTTGCTATGTAACACCTCTATTGATTTACTGATTTACTGCTTTAAGGTATATAAATATGTGAGTTAAAGCAGTAAACATATGAGTTAAAGCAAAAACATGGGTTAAAGCAGTAAAGCAGTAAAACAAAAGCATACTAATCCCTTAGGTGTTAGGTAACACCTCTATTGATTTACTGATTTACTGCTTTAAGGTATGTAATGTTAATGTTTTTAATAAAATTTCGTACAGTTGTAGTAAAATAAAATGTTTATATATCAGACACTCTGGTTTTTTTCTTCTTACATACAATTTTTAAAAATTTATAAATTAAAAAGTAAATATAAGATAAGATACTTGAAAAAGATATCCAAAAAATTTATTGCCTGATAATTATGATAAATGCCATCAGGACAATATTATATTTTTTATTTGGGCATGGATGAAAATTGAAAAACATGGGGCTTGATGCTAGAGCTATGTGCCTCAGGCACATGGAGGAAGGCTGCAAGCCAACTGCAGGGATGCTGGCAGCACTAAAAGGTTTTTACTTGCAGTGCGTATTTTTTTCAACTTTGTTGTAAAATCATGCCGCGGCCTGCGGGTTTATCAGCTTAGTAATTAGGGCTACAATATTGCAGCCTGCATTAACTAAAGCATCAAATTGGTGGTGTCAAAGATGACTTCATCAAAGACAAATACTCTAAAGATGAGTAACAAAACTTGAGCTTCTGAAGTGTGTGGAATGTTAGTCAAAGGGTTCCTGTGTGTGTGAGTGTGTATATGGCTAGTGTGGGTGGCCTATGGGTGAGTGTAAGTGCTTATAAGTGTTATAAAAATACTAACCTCATAGTAGGAAGCATTCTAGCAGATTGTAATGTACACCAATCGATTCCTCATACCTTATTACCTAGGGGTAGACACCATATTAGGCTATTCTAGGCTCAGGGAGGCTAGAAAAGGCTTGAAAAAGTGACACTCTGAGCTTCCCGCAAGGCTGTATGCACTATGTGGCACCCACTTGACACTATGTGGCACCCACCACTCATTGGCACTCACCCAGACTCATTGGCACCCACTCTTGGCACTTCACCTGGCACTCACCTGGCACTCATCTAATACTCATAGGACACTAATAGAATCACTAGATACTCCTTACGGTGATTGGGTACCATCAAAGTTGAAGAATCATCAATAAATCTGAGTCATCAAAGCTGAAATATCATGGAAAGATGACACCATCAAAGTTGAGCCATAAAAGTTGAGCTATCAAAGTTGAAATCATCAACAAACAGGCATCAAAGCTGGGGCACTAAAGTTGAGGCATCAAAGTTGGGGCATCAAAGTTGAGGCATCAAAGCTGAGGCATCAAAATTGTACCGTAGAATACAAAAGGCTGACCGAAAATTGGTTCTCAAAATTGCACCCTGGAAGACCAAAGGGTTGGTCGGAAAATTAGGTCTGTAGAAAATTAGGATGGACAAAATTAGGGTGGGTCGTACTGACCCATGAAGACCAAAGGTTGGACGTATGTTTGCACGTGTGTACAAGTGTAAAACGCAAGTGCAAGTATCTATGGTGAGTGGTGTCATAAAGAATGTATGTATAATTGTGGGTGTGTGTGTGTGTGTGTGTGTGTGTGTGTGTGTGTGTGTGTGTGTGTGTGTGTGTGTAGGTGTTCAAGATAGGATACATATGTCTCGGTTGGGAACGAAATATGTGACGGGGGGGCCACGAGTGGCCAAAAATTGGTGTGGGCCAAAATTGACCCATGGTATATGGCAAAGGCTCAAGGCCGAAATATCATGGTCAAACAAGGTTAAGGCATCAAAAAGGGCTAAGCTCCTAAAGGAAGGAGCCAAAAATTACTGTGGGCCAAAATTGAACCGATGGTATCAAAAGCTTTTGGAGAAAAAGGCCAAGGGACAAAAGGTAAAGACATCGTGCGGTTAAGCTCCCAGTTGTTGGCCCAAAAATTGCCGTGTGGGTAAAAATGACCATGGAAGACCAAAGCGGGCTGGTCGAAAAATTAGGGCGGGCAGCGGTACAACGGTTGCCGCGCAACAGTTTATAACCCTCCTTCTTCGAAGGTTGCAAAAATTAGCTGCTGAAAAATTAGGCTGAAAAATTAGGGTTGCCAAATGCCTTCGCTGGGCCAAAAATGGACCCATGGAAGACAAAGGGCTGGTCACCGAAAAGGCCGCGTCAAAAAAGGTTAAGACATCAAAAAGGGCCAAGCTCCCAAAGGAAGGGACAAAAAATTACCGTGGGACAAAATTGACCCATGGTATATGGTAAGGTCAAGTCCGCCGAAATATCATGGTCAAAACAAGGCAAGACATCAAAGCGTGGCTGCTTCCCTAAAGGGCGGTCAAAAATTACCGTTACAAAATGACCTATGGAAGACTGGGGAGTTTTTCGAAAATTAGGTGGGGTACGTGCCGACTGGTTGTTGCGCAAATTAGCTTATATAACCCTTCTAGCATTAAAAAATTAGGTTGCTGAAAAAATTAGGCCGCTAAAAATTAAGGTTGCCAAAATTGTACCGTAGAATAGACCATGGAAGACCAAAGGGTTGGTCGAAAAGGTCAAGGCCAAAAAGGTGAAGGCCAAAAAGGTCAAGGTCAGGGTAAAAATTGAGCTCAAAAGGTCGCGGTCAAAAAAGGTCAAAAAGGGGGCGGAGCTACGTCGTCCAATATGGTTGCCCTACTACTATCCCTAAACTCAGGCCCACAATCAGACCCCCCTTCACAAAACCCGTCCATTCACTCCTGTTATGCATTTTTCCTCTCGCCTGTGCCAAACTCACATTCCTTGCCTTCAGACATTCCTTTTCTGACCCATTCCACTTTTTTTTTGGTCTCCCTGCCTGTTAATTACCAGCACACTCATCACTATACATTCTCTTAATCAACCCACTATCATCCATCTTTTCCATATACCCAAATCTATCTTTTACTACTAACACGCGTTTGTTCTCAATTTTCTGCCTTCTCTGCACCACAGCACAACTTACTAACACATTCCTCATTTTATCAATCTTCTCACAAATACCACGCCCCTAAAATTGTCCATCTGAACACATTGTACCTAAGATCTATACCTCTTATTCCATACCATAGATTCACTACTATGCATTAACACCGGTAACAACATACCCTCATGCAAAACCCTAGCGCACTCAAAGCTTAGTCCCTTTGTATTCACCAGATTGGATTTAATTGCTCCAGCCACCTTCCTACCATTCAGAACTTTCCTACTACATCATCCGTTCCCTTCTCATCCAACATATATCCTAAATATTTAAACTCGGATATTTGTTCCTATTTCTCACCATCCAATATAACCTCACCACCAACCATAACCTTACTCTTATTTGCATTTACTTCAAAGCCTTCCTTTTGCACAGTCTGCTAAACCCCTCTACAAATCCTCAAATTTTTCAAATTTTCTTCAAACATATATATATATATATATATATATATATATATATTAAGAAAGATATATATATATAAGGTTGCTATATATATATAAGCAAGTTGAGTAAAGATATATATATATATTACATATATATATATATATATATATATATATATATATATATATATATATATAGGCTATATGATCAAATAGTAAAGATTGTAAGCAATTCCAAAGATCTTAATCACTTACATACTTTCCCTCTACTATATAGAATCGAAATTAAGAAGACTACAAGGTACCGTGGCATAGTGTAGTGGTAGAATAATTAACTCTCGTGTTTTAAGACCTGGTTTTGGTTCCTTTTGGGGATCCCGGGAAGAAACTTCCTAGAAGTTCCCCTTCTAGAATAGTACAGTGCCCGTGATATGCGAAGTTTTCTATAAAGAACAATGAAGAAATAGAATTAGAAATGATTATATTAGACCGCAATGAAGAATGAAATATTTTAGAATTTATTGATGGAGAGTATTTTTGTATGTGAGGCAAGAATTTTTGTTCGAGGCTGTTCCAGTTTTTGCCTCAAAATGGAAACGGCCATAATTTTCTTGATTTTCTGTAATTTTGATCAAATAAAAGCAAACCGCGGATTTTTCTGATGTCTAAAACGTCGTTTTCGGGTGCTTTTCTCTGTAGTAATTTCTTTTGTATTTTCAGTTTTTGAAAACCTATGTTTTTGATATTTTTCGATTCACGTCCGATAATTTTTTTCGAAATTACTTCAAACTTTAAATATACAAGATGGGTCTGTTACCTAAAGAATGCATAACATGAAATATTGATTTTTGACCCCAAATCTCAGCAATGGTTGAAATTCAAACATAAGAAGTCGCTACTTTTTTTTGTTTTGAAAATGAAAAACTGCGATAATTTTTTTCTGTTCATGCGATCAGAATGAAATTTTCAGGGCATATGTAGTCGGGGGAGATGCACATTTTTTATTTAGATCATTTGTTTCTATATGTAGTAGTTTTGAATTTGTATTTGGAACAAATTTGAATAAAAAATTTTGGGGGAAATTTCAACTTTTTTTTTTTTTTTGAGAATGCAAATATTATGTAATAAAAAAGATGTATCTTCTCCAACTATATATGTTCTAATAATTTGATGTTGATCGAATAAGTAGAAAAAAAATCTCAATATTTCACATTTTCAAGTGAAATATTGCAATTTTTTTTCTTCTACTCATCCGATCAACATCAAATTTTTAGAGCGTATTTAGTCGGGGAAGATACACCTTTTTTATTTATATATTTTTTTGTATACTCAGAAAAAAAAATTTTTTTTTGAAAATTTGTTATAAAAAATTATTTAAATTAAAAATGTTTATCTCCCCGAATACATATGCCCTGAAAATTTTATCCTAATCGCAAAACTAGGAAAAAAATTATCGCAATTTTTTTATTTTCAAAATCAAATAAAGTAGGAGTTTGAAATTCAACCATTGCTAAGATTTGGTGTCAAAAATCAATATTTCATGTTATGCATTCTCTAGGTCAGTGTTCTCCAAAGTGGCCGGGGGGTACGCAAAATGATACTCACGATCACTTGCGAGTGTATGATCGTATATCACGTAAGAACGAGGTTCTCTCATTGATCGCTGTGTCTTATATTATATTATATTATATTATATTATATTATATTATATTATATTATATTATATTATATTATATTATATTACATTATTATAGGCCTATAGGGGCACAACTTATAATTATTTTCGTCTTAGGGGTAGGCGATCAAAAAAGTTTGGAGATCGCTGCTCTAGGTAACAGACCCATCTTTGTATATTTCGTTTTAAGTTATTTCGAAAAAAAATTGTAGTCCGTGAATCGAAATTTGTCAAAAACATAGACATTCAAAAAATTAAAATACATAAGAAATGACTACTGGACACAGAAAACACCCGAAAACGACGTTTTAGACGTCAGAGAAAGCTGCGGTTTGCTTTTTATTTGGTATAAATTGGCTGAAAATAAAGAAAATTACATTATAGCCATTTTCAGTAAGGGGCAAAAACTGGATCCGCCCGGAGCAAAAATCCTCCCCTCCCCTGAAATTTATTGAAAAATTTGTGCTGTGATGATATAGTTATGAGCAAGAATAAAGACAAATAGGTATCCCAAAGATTATTATGAGTGTATATGAGTTAGAATAAAGCTTGCTTATTGAGAATAAGGAATGCATGGGAGGATAGAGGATGAAGTTTGTAGGACATGAAAAATCGTGATTTCCTATTAATGAACCGTCCGAGGTGAGAGAGGTTTTCGAGGTTTCGCAACCAGCAACCACTTAACCTTCATTAATAGGGGCGTGATGATAATAGCAAGAAAGGTGCTCTAGAACGTAGTTTCTTAGGATTTTTTTTTTATTTTCTTGAAAGATTATCTTGTCCCATTGCGAGCTGTCTTTCACATAAAAAATGAGTGAAAGACATTAGTTATTTTAAGAATTCATCAGTACTTTCATCTACTGTGCAAGAAAGTTCTATTTTTTAAACTATATTTTGTAGCATGTTAGATCTATGGTAACAATACATATTGAAAAAAATGGACAGAAATTGTAATTAAGCAGCAAAAAGTGATCTTTTAGACTTTGTGATACTTAGTCATGTAATTTTCTACGAGTATCTGTGATTAATAATAAACGATACTGATTAATCTAACAGTTGTGATAAAACGGAAATTTTGGAGCCCTCGTCGCTATAATAAACTACCGCATGACTCTAGGTTTCAAATCCATATTATTATCAAATTCTTGAAACTAGACTTATTTTGTACCCAAAATTTTTATATTCAAGTCGTGAATTTTTAATATAAAAAAATTTGTTTAAACTGTAAAGAAAGTATTACACATAATGGTTACATGTACCCTTTTATTGAAACGTTTCTTGAAAACTAATCTTTTCACATATGATAGAGCAGATTTGCATTCCTTTAAATTAAAAATAAATAAATTCGAGTTAGAAACCCATCAGCTACCAGTGTTTCTACACTTATATGTAATTTCAGCGTTTATGGGCATAGAAAGGCAGATTCGTTCCTCCATCTTTTTTTCAAGGAACTTAAAGACTCTGTAGGAATGGCAGTTTATATATATCACGTATTAAACCGTAAACAACGCATACGCATTAGTATTATTCATGTTGTAATCTTATCAATGATTTACTTACTGGTCTCTTTATAGAATCTTTTGTAGGCAACCAACGCTCGTTCTTTAAATCTATTAAGTGTGATGTTCCTCAGAGTCTTGTTATATCTTTTTTTTCTATTGTATGTTTATGACCTACTTTCTGTCACTTCATTATTTATCCATTCTTATGCCAAAAACTTGACATTCATTTTTGAGCTGTAGCCTACCCAGAAGCAAATGTTTGGTTCTATGAGAGCGGCCCTGAGACAATTAGCTTTAGATTTAGCTTTCATATCTAATTGGAGCAGTAAAAACAGGTTTCAGTGCCTTAAAAATTATTCCTTCGCTTATTTGCTCGGAGGAATTTTTCACACAACTGCAACATCTAAAGCACACAGTTCAAAGTTTTCTCTGCACTTAATTAATATTATTGAAGTTTTTTTTTATCATTCTAGGAGGATTATCTTATTTCTCTTTTCCTATCTCTGCAAGCTTCTATGAATTTAAGGTGCGGAAACAATCTAGATATTTTTCACGCCTCTTCATATACTTGCCTAGTTTTCATATTGGGAGACATTCATAGTTGTATAGAGCAGCGTTTCCCAGACCTTTTTTTATCTTGACTATCATTTTAATATTTTTCCTTTGTGATCTCTTAGTGATAAATTTTGTAGCTTTATTTCAGTATACACTCATACCTCGCTTTAACGGACCTCTTTTTACCGGATTTCGGAAGCAACGGAAAATTTTTGAAAGTCCCGCGGTGGCTCACATTGTTCACGTACTACTGATACATCTGTACCACCATCACAGCCTACAATCAGTTGTACATCATTGGAGTTGCAAAGATCCATTGACTCAGAATATATTTCTAAGGCGCCACTATACGATCACGGCATATCAACAATACCTCTTCACCATCCATGGTAAGTCTGATTTTCAATTAAAAATGTTGATTTACTATATTATAATGTATATTTACAGTGTACAGGTATTTTCCCCTGTTAGATTGGATAGTGTGATTGATTAAAAGTACAGTACTGTATTTATTACTCTGTCTTTCGTAACGTAATTGTTGATATTAGCCGTAACCTGGGTATTCATACCGTAAGTTCCGATTATCGGTATTTAATTCGTTAAATCGTGGTATAAGTATATATATATATATATATATATATATATATATATATATATATATATATATATATATATATATATATAAAAATTTATATATATATATATATATATATATATATATATATATATATATATATATATATATATATATATATATATATATATATATATAATATATATATATATATATATATATATATATATATATATATATATATATATATATATATATATATATATATATATGAGGTTCCTCTCAAACGACCAGTATTAATAGCAGTAGTATCAAGCACGTTGATTCTATTTTTCCTACTGCCCCATTTTTCCACTTCAGAAAAAAAAGCTTTTGGCTGAGTACATCCCGTATTGTTTTTAATATGAGGAACTCCTATCAACTTCTCTTCATCACCCCAACTTATCAAAACTGTCAAAATCTATACATTTTCTTTATTTAATATATCTGGGAAAAATTTCCCATCCCAATGTAGGAAAGCATCTTGTAAATCTGAATTTTCAAATCTATTTTTAATAATCTGTTCTCTTTCCTCTCGAAACTTCTGTCCGCGGAGTCGTACTGTAGACTTACTGACTGCTAACTTCTGTGGATCTTGCCCTAATGCTTCGACAGTAGCCGAAACAATTCTAACCGCGCCTCTATCCGAAATATTACATTTATCTAACAATACTGACAACTTCTCTGTGATAATTTCTTTACTTCCTGGGCAGTACTTTATTTTCTTCGGTTGTGATGTGTCGATTCCTGTTTCCTGAATGTTCTCATGATCCTTCTCTTCTATGTCCTGATTTCTATGTGATTCCTCTTCTTTCGAAGCACTGCTTGTGCTTAAAAATTCCTTTTCTACATCTTCGTCATTTAGAAAACGACCGAAAGAAACGATTAGAAACACAAAAGAAAAACAGTAAATTTTGATCAACAAACATTTATTTACGTACAAAGATACCAAGGTGCTAGGTAGGTACAACAAAATAGATCCAGATAGGTACAAACTACTATAATTAAACCATAATTTAGGCTTACCTGCAGGTTTCAGTTTGGATTTTTCCAGTCTAACCGTCTCAGATGTTTTTATCTGTGCTCTTCGCTTTTCTACTTGTATAAATTTTATATCAACTCCTTCCATACTGGTTGCATGGTTGCGTCGTTTTTGTCTCTGAAGGAGAAAAAACTGTTTGTCTTCTTTATTTGCGTTATTCAATGAGTCTTGGTGTGCAATATCAAACAGGTAATCAAGGCTTGACTTAAAAGCTTTCGCTTTCTAACTTTGAGATTGACTTCTGGTTGCATTTTTTGGCAGTTTTGTCCAATCCTCGTGAAGTTTTTCAAGCTTTGCAATACAATCTTTCAAATGTTTGGTACGTATCTTAGCTTTCTCCCCAAAAAGTACAACTTCCTTGATTGTGAGCCTTGCAGCATCTCTGATTTCTAGTTTAACTTGATGTTTATTGTAAAACAAACAGCGTAAAACTTGACCATTGGATGGCAACTTACTGCCAGTAATTTGATGGGACATATATACAATCAGAAAAATCTTGTCTTTCTGCCTCGAACTTACACCACTTGTAGCTGTAGAGGACGAAGTCGAAGGTTCTGAATCCATTATTACTTACAGCTTTGGAAAACAAGAAATATAATATTTAAAATATATATACATTTAAAAAACTTAAATTGAAACATTACTTTGATGTGTTTGAATGCAAAGAATTTAACGAACAACAAAAGCATGGTTAAAAAGTAATTTTATCACGTTTATAGCGAATTTTTACATTTTTTAGAAAGTCGATTTTACCGGCCCCGTCCTCGAAAAAGGCAAATATCTTCCGATCTGTACGTTTGTCAAACAAGTTGTGGGAGTGAAAATCAAAGCCAGGAACATTCTCTACAAAACTAAAAAAACACGTTCTAGGAAAAACCGTTCTAATTTTATAGCGGGAAACCCCCAATCTTTTGAGAAAAATAACCGTTTTTATACTTTATGGCGGCTGATGAGGCAGAAGTCTTAACGTTATCCGATCGAGCTGAAATTTTGACAATCTCATTTTTACACCAATTGACAACTTTTTAAGAATTCTGAAAGAAATTCGGGCCTCGATTTTTTGCGATCACCCTAATATTTATATATATATATATATATATATATATATATATATATATATATATATATATATATATATATATATATTATATATATATATATATATATATATATATATATATATATATATATATATATATATATATATATATATATATATATATATATAAATATATATATATATATATATATATATATATATATATATATATATATATATATATATATATAGAAATACTCTGTCTGTTGTAGACAGATATAACAAAACTATATTATTAGTTTAAATAATTATTAACATTTCTTCCCAATATACATATTGGGAAGAAATGTGTTAATAATTAAGCAAACGAAAAAAAAGTTATTTTGATAAATTATTATTGTTGATTTAACAAACCAATATATTTTTTTTAGAAAATTAAAATTATGTCAATTAAATCTGAAATAATTAAAGAAGGGGCAAGAAAATTTATTAAAAGTGATGATTTTACAAATCTGTAAACTTTAATTATAAAATCTCTCACATTTCCTCTATAAACTCTAAAACATAATTTTCATGAAAATGTGAATATGCTACTTCCTGTTTTAATTTAATATTAATATATATTAATTTAATTAATAAAATAAATAATAATAATAATAATAATAATAATAATAATAATAATAATAATAATAATAATAATAATAATAATAATAATAATAATAATAATAATAATAATAATAATAATAAATAATAATAATAATAATAATAATAATAATAATAATAATAATAATAATAATAATAATAATAATAATAATAATAATAATAATAATAACAACACTGGGCAACAAAAAATTTTTTTTTGCTGCCAAGGATATTTTATCGAATTTATAGTATATCGGGTGTGCTGATTTCAGAAATGACATTAGTTTTCCAAGATTGGCTCTAGTTCTTGAAGATACAGGGTGTTCCAGATATACTCTTATACAAATATCTTTTTAATGCATATTTTACAGTAATATCGTTTTATTTCTTTTTAGGGGCTTACCTTTATATATACTTTATTTTTCTATTTTCAGAACACTATGAGTACTTCACGAAGAGCCTGTTTGAATAACCCCAATGTATTCTGCTACATCTGTGGTGAATATTGCCAGGAGAACCAAAAAAGAAATATTACTAACTTTGTGAAGCAAGCATATCTGGCATACTTTGGAATGAAACTCGGAGACCAAGATAAGTCTTGGGCTCCCCATATAGTCTGTAAAACGTGTGTCGAAAATCTACGTCAGTGGAAAAATGGACGAAGAAAAGGTTTAAAATTTGGTGTGCCTATGGTATGGCGGGAGCCAAAGAATCACCACAGTGACTGTTATTTTGTTTGGTTAATGTGAAAGGTATCAATCGTTACAAGAAACGTAAATTTGAATATCCGGATTTGGAGTCAGCAAGGCGACTTGTACCACACTCCGACGTGTCCCCATCCCAGTGTTCACTACCCTCCCAGACCTAGCATTGTCTGATGAAGAAGATATCAGGATTTGGTGTGCACACGTGCAGATAGTGGTAGTGAATATGAAGAAAGTACTTCTACACAGCAACAGTTCTCCCAGGAAGAGATCAATGATTTAGTACGAGTTAAGTCTCTCCAAGCAGATTCTGAGCTTTAGCATCTAGACTAAGTAGAAGAACTGTCTCAAGGCCGAATGTAAAATAACTTTTTTTCGGACAAGAGAGGTAGTACTTCTTCCATATTTCATTGAAGAAGAAGACCTAGTATACTGTAGGAACATCCCTGGACTCCTCCTCCAAATGGGGTTACCTAAATACCGACCAGAAGATTGGCGATTGTTTATGGATAGTTCAACGAGAAGCTTGAAGTGTATTTTATTGAACAATGGCAATAGTTATGCATCGATTCCAATAGGTCACTCAACAAAACTGAAAGAGGAATATGAAAATATAAGAATGATCTTGCAAAAGCTTAGATATAATGAACACCAGTGGTCTATATGCGTTGATTTGAAGATGGTCAACATCTTACTTGGGCAACAAAGCGGATATACTAAGTACCCTTGTTTCATATGCTTGTGGGATAGTAGGGCTAAAGAAGACCACTGGGAAAAAGTTGTATGGCCTGCTGGGGAAAATATGACTGTAGGTGCATCAAATATCATTAACGAACCACTGGTTGACAGGGGAAAAACTATTTTCCCACCACTCCACATCAAACTAGGACTGATGAAGCAATTTGTTAGGGCCCTAGACAAAGATGGTGAATGTTTCAAATATATTTGCAGATTTTTTTCCAGGGTTGAGTATGGAGAAACTCAAAGCTGGAATCTTTAGCGGCCCTCAAATTCGCCAAATCATCAAGGATGACATTTCATCATAAATTCCATGACTGATATTGAAGCATCTGCCAGGAAAAGTTTGTCTTGGTTGTTCAGAACTTTTTGGGCAACCATAAATCTGCCAACTATGTAGAACTCGTACAGAAAATGCTTTCAGACTTCAAAAATTTGAATGCTAATATGAGCATAAAAGTTCACTTTCTACATAGTCACTTAGATCGGTTTCCGGATAATCTAGGATGTTATAGTGAGGAACAAGGGGAGAGGTTTCATCAAGATATCAAGGTGATGGAAGAAAGATACCAAGGAAGATGGGATACACATGATGGCAGACTATTGTTGGAGCCTTCAACGTGATTGTCCACATTCTGCACACAGAAGACAATCATATAGACAGCGATTTGTAATGCATTATTGTGATTTCATTGTACTGAATTAAATATTTTGACCTATTAGCATTTTATTTACTCATTAACAATTTGATATATATCTTTGGTGTTTTTTATTGAATTACGTTATAACCTAACATAAATTGTTGTTATTAATGTATTTTTGTGACCACCCTGTATCTCAAAAACTAGAGCCAATCTAGGAAAACGGAGGTCATATTCGGAATCAGGGCAACAAGTTACCTATTAAATGACCTTCAAATGTTTTGCCGCAAAATCTTTGTTGGCCAGTGTAATAATAATAATAATAATAATAATAATAATAATAATAATAATAATAATAATAATGTAATAATAATAATAATAATAATAATAATAATAATAATAATAATAATAATAATAATAATAATAAT
Source organism: Trachelipus rathkii (assembly GCA_015478945.1). Classification (NCBI taxonomy): domain Eukaryota; kingdom Metazoa; phylum Arthropoda; class Malacostraca; order Isopoda; family Trachelipodidae; genus Trachelipus; species Trachelipus rathkii. Next base: position 36,839 of record JABUQX010102246.1, on the reverse strand, counting down.
AATAATAATAAAAATTCAACTTGATTTTTTTTATTATTTCATAAAATATGGTTTCTATTAAATTAAAAAAAAAAGACCACATTAAAACAAACTGCCCATCACACTCTTTCTCACTATATATATATATATATATATATATATATATATATATATATATATATATATATATATATATATATATATATATATATATATATATATATATATATATATATATATATATATAAAATATATATATATATATATATATATATATATATATATATATATATATATATATATATATATATATATATATATATATATATATATATATATATATATATATATATATATATATATATATATATATATATATATATATATATATATATATATATATATATATATATATACTATATAATATATATATATATTTGAGGAAGTAAAATGGTTATTCCCAAGAGAATCTCACAATTCTAACGTGAAGCTGGAGGCGAGGAAAAAATAAAAAGAAGAAAGGGAATCTGCGATTGACTTTGTTCCTCAAAACGTTTTGTTCTAGACTGAATAAACGCTAAACAAACTTCGTTGTTTGCTTCTGGTTTTTTGTTTCCTTTGAAATTGTTTACTCTCTTCTACACAGCAATGATATAATTAAAACAATGGCATTCGCTTGTTTGAATATCTTGCAGTTTTTGTTTAAGGTTTTTCCTCTTTAATATATTTTTTTTAATTTGTTCTTGATATATATATATATATATATATATATATATATATATATATATATATATATATATATATATATATATATATATATATATATATATATATATATATATATATATATATATATATATATATATAAAAATATATATATATATATATATATATATATATATATATATATATATATATATATATATATATATATATATATATATATATATATATATATATATATATATATATATATATATATATATATATATATATATATATATATACAGTATAATTTTTATTCTTCATCTTTTTTTTTTCTAAAGAACATAATCTTCTATTTCCTAAAAAGAAAATATTTAGTTAATTATCTTTTAAAAAGATTTACAAAAAGTAAACAAGTGTTAAGCTTTAAAAAAATTGTCATTAAAAAGAAACTGAAAAGGATAATACATCATCTTTTTTTAACAAGTATCGAAAATCGAAGGGTTAGATTCATATTCTCTTTGCTTCTAATGCCAATTGTTGAGATCACTCTCCTTTGTTTGCTTGGGAGCTGAAGTCTCGAGTTCTGCATGTCAATGTAAAGAAAGCCAGAGATGTAGCCCTAATGTTATTAAATGGGTACACTCACTCTTTTATATATATATATATATATATATATATATATATATATATATATATATATATATATATATATATATATATATATATATATATATATATATATATATATAGGCAAAATTTACTTTTCTGCCCAGGACTCATTTTTGATCTTCGAGTCACTCGAGTCGCTCATCGTATCGTCGTTAGGTCGATTGACTCTGTAATTAATAAAGCCGTGTAACTTAATCTAATATAATTAACAAAACTTATCATAACTTGGACTTAAAGGCCTCTAAGTCTAGATTATGATAAGTTTTGTTAATTCGGTTAGATTGACTTACACGGGTTTTGTATTATTTTATTACTGAGTCAATATACTTTCCTATCTTACTGATTTATGGTTTTCCGCCTTAGGAACTATGGGGAGACTTGCGTGGTGGAGCTTGACATATCCAAAGCATTTGACCGGGTATGGCACGCGTCACTGCTCTCCAAGCTCCCTTCTATTGGGTTTCCTCCTTCTCTTTGCTTACTTATGTCTAGTTTTCTCTCAAATCGCCCAATATCGGCTGTTGTTGACGGGGCGACTTCTTCTTCTTTTTCAGTCAATTGTGGTGTTCCTCAGGGTTCTGTCTTATCTCACCCATTCTTCGTATGATCTTTATCTTTATCAGATTCTGCCTGTATATGTTGTCTCTGACCTAATTCTAACTCATTTCAATTTATATCGCTAACTTACTTCACAGAATTGCCTCTCGTCTTAATCTTTCCGATTCTATTCTCGCAGATCTGGATAGAATTTCCGGGTGGGGTCGTCTCAACCTTGTGAAATTTAATTCTTTAAAAACTCAACTTCTACAAATCTCCCTCTCTATAACACCTTCCAACTTTCCTATCTCTTTCGACGGTTCTCTCGTCTCTCCTGTTGACAATATAAACATCCTTGGCCTTAACATTAACAAAAAAGATTCTTGGGAAACCTCCCATCACAACGGTTTGCTAGGGCGGCCTCCCAAAGAAACTGGGAATTCTGTTTAGACTGCGAGACTTTTTCTTCTTCTGGTTGCTTCAGCTTTACAAGGACCTCATCCGCCCTTGTATGGAGTACTGCTCTCATATCTGGGGTGGCTCTGGTATCACCCGGCTTTTGGACAGGGTCGAGTCAAAGGCCAAAAGACTTATATACTGTTCCGTACTTTCCACTTCACTTGACCCTCTATCTTTGCGGCGCGGTGTTGGTGCTTTATCTCTTTTCTATAGGTACCGCAGCGGCAGATGCTCGAGGAAACTTGTAACTCGCGTACCACCACCTTTACGGCGCCCGCGTAGCACAAGGGGTGCTGTGGCTGCGCATGAGTTTTGTGTCGATATTGGTAACTCCAGCTAGTACGCTGCGGTGCTTCCTTCTTTCCTGCCACCTCTGTTCTGTGGAATTCTCTTCCATCTTCTGTATTTCCTGCTGAATTTAATCTCCCTCACTTCAAAGCTTGCGTCTGTGCTCATCTGCGTAATTTGCGTTAGTTGGTGAGCTTCTGAGACGTGTAAGCAGATTCCAAATATATAATTTGCTTTACTGTAGGTGCTGCCGTTCTCGAGTTACATGGTATAGGCCACAAAGTAAAATTTTGCCATATATATATATATATATATATATATATATATATATATATATATATATATATATATATATATATATATATATATACTTTAAATATATATATATATATATATATATATATATATATATATATATATATATATATATATATACTTAATATAACTGATATATATATATATATATATATATATAGGTCAGCATCCCGAAAAGTTCAGGCATGTAACTAGCTAGAAAACTATAACAGCTACACGAAAATAAATATCATTTTATTAATTCAGGAGACATTTTAACCCCTGAAATTAAAAAAAATAAATAAAAAATAACGCTTTTTAAAAAATTAAAATTGTTAAAAATGTTGAAAAAATTAGTTTTTTGAGAATTCGAAGATGTTCCCTTACTCCGAATGAGCACGCAAAGGTGCCAAATGTTGAATTTTTTAAAACCCACGGGTAAACAAGAACGATGGATAGAGTCGGGGTTTTCTCGGCCTACCGGGGACGACAGGGGGGACTTCGTCCCTCTGTCCCTCCGTCGGCTCGAACCCCCTAAAAAGGATATAAAAAGAAAAATAATATTTTCTCCAAACCGTACAAATGCAATGGTATTTGTCTCGAGACTAATGCAGGTTTCAAGGTCAATCAGAGCGTGCACTATTTCAGGTCTAAGATTTTACTAATATTTAAGGAGTTATTAATAAATATTAGAATAAAATAATTTTTTTTTAAGTTTCATCGATGAAATCAGAAATGTTATTTATTTTCCTGTAGATGTTATAGTTTTCTAGTTACATGCCTGAACTCTTCGGGATGCTGGCCATATATATATATATATATATATATATATATATATATATATATATATATATATATATATATATATATATATATATATATATATATATATATATATGTAAGATATATATATATATATATATATATATATATATATATATACGAGGGCGGGCTGAAAAGTAACGCCTGTTGATGCGTTGCTAAGCAACGGAAACAGGTATAAACATGTTCAGCCCTGCATTCGAAAGATTGAAGCTTGTAGAACAGATATGACACCCGAACGGTATAATTATTTAGCTTCATTGTTGTGCAGTGATAGAAACATGAAAGCTAATAGTGATACTTTGTTGAAGCAACTTGCAGTGATTGAATTTTTGCATGCCGAAGGTGTAAAGAATGCTGCTGAAATTCATCGTTGTTTGCTTGAAGTGTATGAACGGACACTATGGATGTTAGCAACGTTCGACGATGGGGTCCGTAATGCAACTCTTTTCAATAAAGGTGAAATGTCGATGCATGATGCTCCGAGATGTGGTCGCCCCGGTACAGTGACCCCTGACCAACATCATGATTGCGTTGATGACATTATTCTGGAAAACGACGAATTAAATAGTCAGACATAATGCTAATAAAATTTTAGACCGTTATCGTCGAGAGGGGGGGTCAATTTCTTCATAACCTTGTATCGGAGACGAAACGTGGATCCACCGCTACGATTCAGAGAGAAAAAGAGCCTCTATTGAATTCAGACATCCAAGCTCACCCGGCGTACGAAAGTTTAAGACACAACCGTCGGGTGTTAAACTCATGCTGACAGCATTCTGGGATGTGGAGTGCCTCGTCTTTTCGGAATATCTTCCGAAGGACATGACCGCAAACTCTAATCGTTATTGTGAAACTCTCCAGAAACTTCAACGCTTGAACTTCGAAGTTATTAATCACCCACCCTACAGTCCTGATCTGGCCCCCAGTGATTTTTACTTATTTTCAAAGTTGAAAGAGAGTCTCAAGGGAGTTCAGATGATGAGGTGAAGAAGCGGTGGCAGACTGGTTCATGAATACAGATCAAGACTTCTTTTCTACCGGTTTTTGGAAGTGGTTCAACGTTTGCAAAACTGTATTATAGAAAAATAATATTACACATTCATTAAATTAACCTTTGACCTTCTTTCAGTCTTTGTTTCATTACCTTATCTGCAGTGTATGAGATTTTACAGCAGAACAGGCGTTACTTTTCAGCCCGCCCCATATATATATATATATATATATATATATATATATATATATATATATATATATATATATATATATATATATATATATATATATATATATATATATATATATATATATATATATATAAAAACTGTCTTTATATATATATATATATATATATATATATATATACAAAATCCACCAGAGTTGGGGAAATTCTCATGCCAGGTTCAATTTAAAGGCCGATATGCCCCGATACACGGTGTTTAAAAGTATTCAAGTCAAAGGTGGTTGTAAAAATAGATAAAGGGAGAGTGTCCCAGATTTTACCGGTAGAAGACATGTAAGATTGAGCATAGCTGTTAGGTCTGGGTTCAGACAGTTGGATAGAGAAAGGATGAGACTGTCTTGAGAGGTCTTGTCACGAGCCCTTCTCAATGAAGGAGGTAAGACTAGAAAGCTCAGAAGAAAAGTGTCCGTTATTATAGCGACTAAAAAAAGAGTGACGCAACAATTCGACGGGTAGAGAGAGACATGAGAGAGAGTTAGTGAGAGCAGGAGAGAGAGAGAGAGAGAGAGAGAGAGAGAGAGAGAGAGAGAGAGAGAGAGAGAGAGAGAGAGAGAGAGAGAGAGAGAGAGAGAGAGTTGATAAGACGAAAAGCCCTAGACTCCACATCTTTTCAAGGAGTGGTGTGTGAGGAACTACCCGAGATGTGTGAGACATACTCTATACATTGGCGAAAGACACTCCTATAAAGAGCAAGCAATCGGGGTGGCGTGAAGGAATTTTGAAGGTGCCTCAGAACACCCAACCTCTTTGAAGGTTATTTAGAAAGAGAAACAATGTGGTCCTTGAGATTATGGTCACTGGGAACAAAAATCAAGGATATTAAGGACAGACGAAGGTTTAGGTTGTATGTTTTTGAAGAAGATATTATAGTTGTGGGGAAGATTATGCCGAGTAGAAAAATGAAGAAACGGGGTTTCTCGGATTGAAAATAACCTTGTTCTCAATGTCCCAATTAGAAATTCGAGAAATAGATTAGTTGCTCCAAATCTGTCCTTCTAGCTTGAGCTAATTGCTGTTGGAATGGACATGCTTCAAAATGAAAGGAATATTGTGGGATGGAGTCGTCTTTGTAGGAGTGGAAATATGATGAAGTACAAGAGAACATTAATGAAAAATAGAATAGGATAGGACAGAACCTTGCGGAACACCACTATTTATACATTTACAATAAAGGATGAACATTGGACGACTACAACAGCTGCTATAGAACAAGCGGAAAGGGAATCATAAAGGTCACTGAGAGAAGGATAGATATCGAAATAGGGAAGTTTTAAAAATCTGCTTTGTGCCAGACTCTATCAAAGTCTTTTGATATGTCTTGCGCACAGCAAAAAATTCAGAGAGGGATGAGATAGAAGATCACCACTATAGTGCTTCTTACGAAAGCCACACTGGCGATCAGAGATTAAATTAGAATTGAGATGTTTCCAAATCTTCCTGTTGAGGATGGATTCGGAAACTTTAGAGAGAAGAGAAGTTAAAGCACTAGGATGATAGTTTAAAGGTTTAGAGGGGGGGGGGGTTCACTTTTTTCGTCAAAGACTGAATGAGCTCACATTTCCATCAGGAAGGGAATATCGAGGTAGAAAAGCAAACATGAATAGTTTACCAAGCCAGGTTGATTAAGCTTCGCTCGGAAGCACAAGTTTTAAGAACCACAGGAGTAATACCATCAGAACCGTACACCTTTCAAGTATTAAGCTCACAGAGAGCAGAATTAAAATTTTTAGAATAAATTACAATATTAGGACAACCTTTGCTCTAACTGAAGTTGAATATACTACTACTACTACTACTACTACTACTACTACTACTACTACTACTACTACTGTATTGTCTAAAGAATCTTCTAAGGTGGAATTTGAAACAAAGGTTTGAGCGAAGATTCAGCTTTAACAGAAGGCGTAACGTCAGTTATGACTCGAAATATACTAGAGGAGAGAAAGAGGGAGAAGCAAAGTTAAGAGTTGACATTCTTTTCAAAATACCAGAAAAAGTGCGAGGAAGAGGAACCAGAAAGATTATTTCATTTTCTACGGAGAAAAGAGGTTTTATTGGTACGGGGAATAGATTTTGCAAAATTCCTTGATGGAATATAAGTTCAAGAATAGAAGTTTCTCTAGTTTAGAGGCGACGGTAAGTTCCTGAAAGCAGCGTCCCTGTGGCGAATAGCACGAAAACAAGCTAGAGTTAAACCATGGTTTGTTAGATTTAGTTGAAAGTGAAAATATGGAATATACTCCTCCATGCCAGAGAAGAATCACCTCGTATACCGTTAAGCACACCCCGTGGGACTCTTCCACCGAAACGTAAGTCATTCCATTAGAAATCAAATAAATATCACCGCAGCTACGACCAGTCAGCAACACCGAGGAGACGAAAGCGTTTCATGATATAAAGATGAAAAGATGATTGGAGTGACCAGATGAGAAAATAGTTTAACAGAATAGAGAGAAGGGTTGAAGGTTAGGAAAAGGTATCCAAGACAATCAGGGATACTAGTAGGAATCTGCACCAGCTGTTCGATGTCATTCTGGATAGAAAAGTGGTTGGTAAGTTCACCAACTGTATCTTGAGAGTTAAGGAAAGCAATTGGTGGTGGTGAGCGTTGAAATAATCAAGAATGAGAATTTCAGAGAACGGTGAAGAAGAGAAAGTAAAGAGTCTTTTATAACTATATAATTTAGGGTTGGCCGAGCTCAGAAATTTTCACTCACCGCACAGCACCAAATGTAATTTTTATCGCACCGCAATGGGACACTGGGATTATGGTATTACGTGCGTCACCACGCAACCGCACCAGTGTGTTGACCATCCCTAATATATATATATATATATATATATATAATATGATATATTATATATATATTATATAAATATATACTATATATATAATAATATATATAATATTATATATATATATATAATATATATTATATATATATATATATATATATATATATAATTATATATAATATATATATATTAGAGATGGAACGAAGATGAATTTTTTATATTCGCGAAGACGAATACGAATATTTTTTTTAATATCAGCTAATACGAATATTATGAAACTCATCCTTCTTATTCTATCTTCAACATAAATATTAGATATCTTTAAGTTAACTCTTTTATTTTGCACCAACATTATTTCTTACAAGAGTTTAGCCGTAGAATTAACTACGTTTCCAGGATGCGGGACGTGGGCCCACTCTTACAGACATCCCACTAACCTCTTATCCTAACCACCGGAAAGAAGTTTTTAAAATATTTAAGTCCTAAAATTGGGAAGTTATATTTAAGGAACAATAACTTTTCTGCTCGTTTCGCTGCGAGCCTAGAACGTTTTTCATCAAAAATAAGACCAGCACCGATAAAAAAAGCGCTCGCTTGCAACACTTGAGGGGGGACAAGCAAGATATGACCTTGCTAATACAGCCATATTAGGATACTTATTCATATGGTTTTTCCCACCATTTAAGTGGATTATCCTCCAGAGGAATTCTTTTTTCGTCTAGATACTGTACATCTGAATGTTCTTTGAAATTTCTTGTGATAAACATTCCTCTTCGTCATCATTACTAGAGGAAAGAATATTTGCTATGGCTTCTGATAAAGTTAGTTGATGGTGGAAGCTTGAAGCTTTTTTTCCTACGTAAGTTTCTTCGTTTTAGATTCAGTTGTTCATCTTCGTTACTTGAATGTCTCACCATTTTGTCCAATCGAGCTACTACCTTTTCTATCACAGTTGATGAATAAAAAGTTTTGTTTTATATCTAGGGTTCACTATTGTAGCTGTGGCATATAAATCGTTATTTTCCACAAGACCAAACCTCTTTGTAATTTCTTCCAAGAGAGTTTCTTTTATTTTCATTACTCCCTGATCTTCATGTGATGAAAATATTTTTAACTGATTTTTGCGATAATATAAAATATTCGTTTTGTATTCGGATAAAAATTTCGAATACCGAATAATTGAATACGAATAATAAAAATAAGCAATATTCTCGGATATGTAATATTTCCTCCATGCTTTAATATAATATATATATATATATATATATATATATGTATATATATATATATATATATATATATAATATATATATATTAATATTATTATTATATATAATATATATATATATATATATTATATATATATATATATATATATATATATAATAGTAATAATATATTGTGAAAGAAATAGAAAGAAATATTGTGAAAGAAATAGAGACAGCATGCCACAGTAAAGAAAAAGTATAGTCATAATGGGTGATTTTAATTTTCCGGGCATTCATTGGATTCCTTGTATAATATGGACCATAGTAGTTCTGCATCATAAATTGTTTACTACTGTTGACCAGATGTCCAAGACAACCAAGATACATGCACTACTAGACTTAATATTAACTAACGATGAAAGTGATGGTGGATGAAGTTAGAGTTGAGGAGAATTTAGACTTAGTGACCATAATATAATGAGATTTAATATGAATGTAATATCTGGGCCCAAAATTTGCAAGTTAAAAGATAAAGTTCTTAGATTGCGAAATGGCGATCTTTTACCAAATTTACAGACACTGACTTGTACAACTATAACTGGATAAAGAGTTAAAGACCGAAAACTGTCTTTATCATGGGGAACATTAAGCAAATTTTAATAATATTCATCCAGTATGTTTAAAGATAACCCATTATGGTGCAAGAGAAAACCTGTTTGTGATAGAGAGAAGAGAGAAAAATTAATGAAAAGCTAGAATGTTTAAAATATTCAAAGTAGTAATAGGAAGATGAATTTGAAAAATTATAGGAAAAATAGAAATGAACTAACCAGTCAATAAGAAAGCAAGAGAGAGGCAGAAATTAATTGAGCAAGGAATAGTAATAAGAATCTGAAGAAGTTTTTTAGCTTTATAAAAATTTAAAAGTAAGAATAGGACAATGGGTCCCAATTAAATTGATGAAAATTTAGTAGGTTCAGATAGGAATTGGTCAACATTTTTCAATGCTTATTTTGCTTCCAGTGTTTACTGAGAAAGATTAGATATAGTTTGGAGGACAATAGTTCTTGTATCATGAAACAAGTAGCTTACAGAATTTTGAATTTGATGTAAAAGATATAAAACGTTATTAGATCATATTGACCGCCAATAAAGCTCAGCCCTGATGTTTATATAGGGAAAATCTGAAAGAGGCGTAGTACCAGCATGCAAAGCACTGTATTTATTTTTTCAAGCGAATCTATTTTAAATTGAGGTACCAGATGACGGAAAATGGCATATTTGTGCCTATTTTATAAGAAAGGTAGTAACGAAGATTTGGGAAATTATAGGCCAGTTAGCTTAACATCTCTGTTTGTAAAGGTTCTGGAAAAGTTAATGAAAGGTCATATATAGAAATATTTAGAAGATAACAAGTATTGTATGACTCCCAGCACGGTTTCAGAAGGGTAGTCATGTCAGACAAACCTTTTAGAATTTATGGAATTACATTACTGACCGTCTCACCAGAGATCTAGCAGATAACTGTCAAATTTAGCTTTAGTTAAAGTCTTTACAAAGTCCCCACATAAGGCCTGATGAAAAAGTTATTGCAATGTGTTATAGGTGGAGTGGTACATTTGGATTAAGAAGTGGTGCGAAATAGAAAAACAGTGTGTACAACTAAATGGAATAAATCATCATGAAATAGTAAAGAGGGCCCACAGGTTCATGTTCTGGGCCTATTGTTCCTCCATATAATATAAATATAGACCAGGGATTAATGCAGTTCTAAGTTGCAGATATACTAAAGTGGGGCCAACCTCCAGTTAGAATAGTGAAGGAGCATAAAGATTCAAAATGACTTGATAAACTCTTGGGTGGGCAGAAATAAGTGGCAAATGAATTTTAATAAGTAAAAGTGTAAGTTCTTCACCTAGGTTACTCAAATAAAAAGTTTTTAACTACAACAAAGTTTGCTGAGTCTTCGAAAACAAGAAAAAGATTAGGTGTGATATAAGCAGTATTTTGAAAGTAACTTGACAGTGTTTGAAGCTAAGAAATAAAATAATAAAGATGCTGGCAAAATAAATCGCCAATTTGTTAAAGAGCAAGGAAGTAATAAGTAAACGGTATAATAGCTATGTTAGGCCAGAAATAGAGTATGTGCACAAAGTTTGGCCACTTATAAAGAAAGACTTAGGATATGTACGAGAAGAGCTGCAACGTAGGCAACAAGATATTTCGGGTTTAGGGTAAAGCTATGAAGGAGAGCTGAAGGAGTTAGAATTTTTTCTGTAGAAAAGCCGATGTTCCAGAGGGACATGATAAAAGTTCTACAAAATATATACACTATGATAATACAGAGACCAATAAATTTTTCAAAGTAGAACATGGACAGGTGACCAGGCATAATAGAAAAATTTAAGAAGAAAGCATGCCATCTTGATATAAGAAAGCATGCAGTCAGTAATAGGTTGTTAAATTTTGAATAGTCTGCCAGAGGAGGTTGTTGAATGTGACTCGATTGCAACATTTAAGAAAGAGTTTAGATTCATTTATGGATGGCGTTGGGGTATCATAAAATATTACGAAAGCCAAATTGACGTGTTTTTAGTTAAACTTGGTATTAAGGTTTAGATGGCATGTGTGACCTTAACTTAGTTATTAATGCATGTGATGCTTTGGTTCATATAATATATCATTAGTTTTGAACTAAGCCAAATTGGTTGATTGTAGTTACAACAAACTAGACAAGCCCTAGGGGTTTTGTGATTGCTATGACATGTTTGAGGTATGGCGTTGACTGGACAGTCTCGATAGGCCCATGTGGCTTTACTATCTCTATGGCTAAAACTCGTTAATATTATATATATATATATATATATATATATATTATATATATATATAATATATTATATAGTATATATATATATATATATATATATATATATATATATATATAGGTGGATACTAATTATACCGGCAAACCCTGGGATCTGACTAAACACGCTGTGTTGGGCAAATCATGTTTAATGAACATTGGTCTGAAAATGCACAGTCGAAGAGATATAGTCCCCACACTCCCCGTTATTAAGGTAGGCTGAAAGAATACTAAAACACTAGTATAATATCATTATTTATTTATTATATACATAGTAACCATAGATAGTTCAACATCTCAGTCCAGATCATAGTAGGCGTTCAAAATGCGACCCTTCCAATACAATGCAAGCTTCTACGCTTCTCGTCATGGCTTGGCACATACTTTGAAGCGTTCCCACGTGCTTACGGATATGGTCAAAACCGTCGTGGATACGTTCTCGAAGGGTTTGACCTTGTGGATAGGATCACTTTATACCAGTGCCTATAGGTGGCCCCATAAATAATAATCTAAAGGGTTGAGGTCGGAGGAAAGTGGAGGACATTCAACGGGACCTCCCCGTCAACACACCGATTTGGGTAGACCTAGTCGAGATGCCGGCCAAAGGGCAGCTCAAATTGGGCAGGAGCCTTGTCAAGCATAAACCACATACCTCTGCGGACACTCAGAGGAACTTCCTCGAGGAGATCCGGCAATACTTTCCGAACGAAATGCAGGTATGCATGAGAGTTCAGTTGCCCTGGTATGAAATATAGAGAAATAAGGTTGTCACGTATCATAGCAAACCACACGTTACACCCGAATCTGCAATGGTGCCTACCCTACGTAATGTCATGGGGATTATTTTGGCTTAATGATGGATGTTATGGAAATTTATAGCATCTCGACCTAAGGAAGCTTAATCCGTGTAGAGGATTCATCACGCCACATCGATCTCCTGCGTCTGGTGCAAAAACCAATGGCAGAATTCTACACGCGGTGCATAATCATTTAATGAGAGACTGCACTCTCTGTAAATGATAAGGACACATACCTTCATCGCGCAGTACGTTCAATACGGTCCGATGAGACACACCATGGCGACGGGCAGGGGTTCTGGAGCTGACGCATTTACCCCTTGCAACGTGATGGAGAGTAAATCATTCCCGCTGCGGGAGGAAATCAGGTATTAACTTTCACTCACCCTCCAAAGGATGGAGGCGAAGATCGTGTGATGTGGTTTCTGTCATTAGGAAAGTGGTCCGATACAATCTTGATGTCTCAAGACTGTTCCCGTTGGCACGCCCATAGGTTAGTAACATGTCGGCCTGCTCAGAGTATGAATAACACACCATTTGCAATGAGTCATACCGGTATTCTGTAATACGTACACCTTATGCTCACTTGTTCCAGTGTAGGTGGGAAGATACCTTCGTATCTATCTTTAGCAAGCGTTCTACAGTTCTGCCAATGTATCCTCACAATTTTACAGCTGCTGCTATGAGGACATCGAGGGTACGTATGTTCACCTATCCTCCAATTCCAACAGGTAAATATTGATCAGCGGTACGCTATCAAATTATGTGTGAAACGTAACAAGTCTGCCACTGAGACATTTACTTCTTTAAACGAAGCTAATGGGGATGCCACTCTATCGAGAACTATGGTTTTTAAGGCATAAAGCTATTCAAAAGTCCGATAAAATGTTGGAACGACCCTCGTGTGAAGAACCAATCTCGTTAACAAACGATGAAAATGTGGAAGTTGTTAGAGCTGTGATGGAGAGGGACAGCCGGTTCAGTGTCAGAGTTAGCGCAGAAGAAACTGGTTTGAATTAAAATGCAGTTCATAGAATTTTAACGAACCATTTGCACATGCGAAAAATTTGTGCAATACTAGTGCCGAAAGACTTGTCTGTCGAGCAGAAAGCGAACAGGTTCAAAATTTGTCATGATTTACTTGAAAGACTCGAAATGGAGCACAATTTTTTTGGATAAAGTTATAACAGGCGATGAATCATGGGTTTTAGAGATCTGAAACCCAAACGGCAAAGACGGTAATGGCGCACAAAAAATTCTCCTCGCCGAAGAAAGCACGTATGAGCAAGTCCAAGTGAAAACACTGATTATTGTTTTTTTCGACATGTGGTATTGTGCATAAGGAATTTGTACCTTCAGGTACAGACAGTTAATCACGTCTTTTACAAAGATGCCTTGTAACGACTTCGAAAACGAGTTCAGCGGATCAGAACAGACATTGCAGACGATTGGGTGATACACCACGATAGCGCACCATCTTACACTGCGCTTCAATTAAAAAAATTCTAGCGAAAGAAAAAACATTCAAGTACTTCCACATCCTATTACAGCCAGAGCTAGCTCCGTGCGATTTCTATCTCTTCCCTAAGTTGAAAATGAAGTTGAGGTCTGAGAGGTGCGAAACCTCATAAAAAATACTGTAACACGTGAGCTAAACACACTTCAGGAAAATGACT